>CAXIWF010000994.1:0-18120 GCA_964036045.1 Eutreptiella sp. 'Long Island Sound 2002'
CTACCCTGACATAACCTTGGTTGGACTTGGAGTCGAATGGGCTTGGAGAACTGCCCCATGAAGATGACCTCACAACATGGCAAAATCAGGCAAATCACACCATATTGCCCAAAATTTAATTATATACTCAAAAATGCATACGGCAAATGTTCAAATGCTCCATGCATGTGTCAAACCGGAAAGTAGTATACGAGGGTGATATAGACCAAAGGTCCATGCCCAAGAATATCCCATCATTGGCTCCGAAACCCCTCCGGTTATGTACATGACATGCTTCACAAGTCAACTCATGAATTTGAGACCTAATTTTGTGAGACCTCGTGTGCCACGCCAAAGTGACCACGTGATCCGGCATATGGTGAGGTACAACACCGAAGCATATGCCAACATATAAGCAACATACCATAGTTCACGGATCTCTAGGCACTTTACTGTTAGCCGACCAGTTGAGCACATAAAACACAAAAATGAGCATAAAATGAGGTCAAAAACATGCAAATACTGCCAAATTCAAGATAATTACAATAGTATATAACTTCGCTCACCCATGGTATCAACATATGATTTAAAACACAATTGCTTGGGACCATTTGCAAACAATCCCCCCACTTGGATCCCCACCTGGACGCATAGGGACACCTTCGAACCTCCTCCCAACACGCACCACGAAAATGGGAAAATTGATAATGGCGCTTGTGGGTCGCTCCGTAAGCCCTCCCACATGCACTATATGAGCGGCAGACTTAGTCTAGCGCTATGGAGCTCACCATTGGGACATGGGCGAAGCCCTTGCCACGTATGACTCCATATATCTTCCTACAAACGGAGATATATAACATGGGCGTGAGCATATCGAAGCACATACCATGCATATAACACATACCCTCAAAAAGTGGCTCCCACCATGATATGCCATGCCCCTCCATGGACCTAACTTCACGTTAAAAATACGTAGGAACCCAAGGAAAGTATCTATGCAACCCCAACACTCATGCGGTACACTCGAAAGTCGCATTAAAACATTCGGTTGCACGGTCCAAGAGTTATATATCATCCGTTATCATCCCTTATCCCTTGCTATACCGGGCATGTGTACACACCAAAGGCGTTTGATGCTTCCTTAATTAAGTTGAGACCAAGGCGGTTCTAACCGAATTCTCGATATTGATCTTCCTCGCCGTGAGCCGGAGATATGATTCTTCAAAGTGGTCTCACGAATCACTTTTGTTTCGACTATAACTCCAAGCGAAATGAAGGGCACAACAAAAGGAAGGTTGATTCGTGATCGGGGAAAAATGTATGACCACTCGAGATTCATCATATCGAGTGCGGCGATGTCGAAGTCGAAAATCCGATTCTGAAAGTCTGAAAAAATCGGATTAGTTTTGCGAGTGTATAATATGAAAATTGCGGAAGCAACGAACCCTTTACTGATGAAATCTGACCCTTCATCGGCGTTTCAGCCAAAATATCTGTAAATAACAGTTAACCAATCGGTTACCGCAAAATCGCGAGGCAACTGACAGTCTCCGATACATTGACCATCGGAACGGAAGACTGAAAAATTACGGAAACTTTATGATAAAAAAACCCTGTTGATTCCTGATATCCTGATATATAAATCTCCGCTGGCGGCGCCTCGGTACTGAATATGGCCGCTCATAGCCGGAATGGCCAAACCTATCACACTATCACATCGGGTTAGGTCAGGTGGATGGGAGAGTATGATATCAGCCCTTGGCGGCTTGCCGGCACATAGATACACACCCCAAGTGACCCCAAGATGGCCACGGGGGTCCGAACCGGCTTCAGCTCGTTTGCTTTGCCAGTCTTCGAACCGCGGCTCCATGTATCGGTTTGCCGTGCGAAACCTCAGCAAAAATCCCGTGCCAGTGTGGCAAACAGGGAACGTGGATTAGTCGTTCACATTTCCTTGCTAGGGATGAGGAGCATGCAGCTGTCATCCTCAAAACCCTTAATGCTGCCCCCAAAGTGACCCTTAACCCCCCCCTTGGAGATGGACAGGTCACGCTAACCCGTGCAAGCCAAATTTTGTCAAAGCTACAAGGGGTGTGCAGCACACCGGCTCCGCACTAGGCATCCTTTAGGCCAAGCTGCCCCCAGCCAACACTGCACTAAGCAACCATTGTGGCTGCTCCCCGCTTTGGGGACCTCGCGAAGGCGGGGTTATGTAGCCACTTTGAGTTCTCCCCGCTCCAGGAACCCAGAGACGGCAGGGGTTATGTAGCAACTTGGATTCCTCACCGCTGTGGGGACCCCAAGACGGCGAGGGCTATGTAGCCACCATTAGGGTTGCACTTTTACAAGGTCACCATTGTGGTTGATATGTTTGGTAATATTGTATCGATTTGCCCATGGGCCCCTACCAATGTCTTGATATGGGATGGGCACAGACCCTCTTGTACACAAGGTGTTTTCCTCGATTTTGAGGTTGGCGGCCATGATGGGGTTGGGTACATGTCATTGTGCCTTTTGTTCCAAGAAAGAATGGTACCTTGACAGCCCAACGGCAATCGTACAATGATGTACATTGTGGTACAGGGCATGGTTTGAGCAATTGTTTGCTCATTTGTGGTATTGGGGTTTGGTCAGGAGCATCTAGCGTGGCAGTCCAAATGAGATGTATCAATAAGTTTGTACATTGTTGCATTTTGCACAATTTTGGTTTGCCCCCACAAGTGTGTGGGTCAATACACTCTGTACAATAGTGCTCATAGCATTCA
This sequence comes from Eutreptiella sp. 'Long Island Sound 2002', assembly GCA_964036045.1. Taxonomy (NCBI): domain Eukaryota; phylum Euglenozoa; class Euglenophyceae; order Eutreptiales; family Eutreptiaceae; genus Eutreptiella; species Eutreptiella sp. 'Long Island Sound 2002'. Next base: position 2,745 of record CAXIWF010000994.1, read on the forward strand.
CCACAAAGTGTGGTGGGAGGTTTATTGACATCACAAGACAAACATGAGGGGGAACGTGTTCCCGGTGCCCATAATAAGGGGGGTAACGGACCTGCCTCCCAATAACAGTTTATTAGACACAACACATGTCGATAGGTTCCTTGGTGTCTTCTTTCTTATCTTTGCATTCTTGAAGTACACCAATGAATTGCTCTACACGGGGTGGCGTACGCGCTAAAATACCAACGCGTACGCGCCAAAATACCAACGCGTACGCACCCAGATCACAACACGTACGCACTCAGATCGCAACGCGTACGCGCTGGTTTGCAACGCGTACGCGCTGGTCCGCTGGGTCATGCGCATTACAAAATCAGTGCATACGATAATGCGTACGCGTACATGTGAACAAAATGGGGCAGATCTTAGCAGTTACATTGCAACTGTGGCAACTTCTTCAAATCAACATTGATGCCAGGAAATGGAGGAACCTCAACTGGTTCATCACTGAGAACAATAAGAGCATCCCGTGGATGTACGGGCCATGAAACACCATCAGTGGAAGTAAAGAGGTGTGGGGTTGTTATTCCCCCAAAAGGGTCACTCCACTGCAACCCAGAACGCCGTTGCAGGGAGTAAACAGGCAATAACCGGTCAGAGTCTTTAACATCAAACACTCTTTCATTGTGAATAACTGGTTTTTCATGGGCCCGAACTCTCTGTGAACTAAAGGTACAATCAACTCGTTTTGCAGGTTGGTCAGGTTCATCATTAGGATACATGGGATTCACACAATTGCAAAAACGGGTAGAATCACCCTTGGCAACACGCTCCCCAAGGACCATGGAAATTTCAGCTACATCACTCCCTAACAAATCAAAAAGGAAACCATCTAGGTGAGGATTGGTTTGAAGAATGGAAAAAAATAGATCAGATAGGTGGCTCCCTTCCTTTGCCTGCAATAGGGGGGCAGTGCATCGAATCAAAGCAAAGTTGGCAGTGTAAGAAAAATGAAGGGGTTGGTCACGGGTTGTGATGCTGGCAGCTTGCACAAGTAGAGAGTTGACCGAAACTCTCCTAGTACCCAACACCCTCTTGTGCCTATCCAACCACTCCTGGATGGCGAGGCCGCTGACACCAAGGTCGGCCAAAGACATGGTAGAAGACCTAAGGCGAAAAAAGGTAGAATGGGACAAGAGAAACGTCAAAACAAGAAAGAATAGGGCGCAATGATGGGTTATCGCGCACCTTATCGCGCGATAAGGGGGCACACTAAGGGGGTTATCGCGGCCCTTATGGTGCGATAAGGGGTGCGACAAGGGTGCAACAAGGGGTGCGACAAGGGTGCAACAAGGTGCTTATCGCGCCAAAACAGACATTCAGAAAAAGATTCTGCAGTGAATAATTGGAAATCCCTTGACATTACATTAACTATCAACAGATTCATTGATTCCAACACGATTGTTCAATGCGCCTGTGAGAAATCTACAGGTCAAAATCACTACCCTTTTCCAGGTGCGCCTGTCGGCGCGACACCCCAGCGTGCCAGAGGGGGTCTCCCAAGGGACTAGTACACACAACCTACAACCTGCTCATGCAGTTTTAAGGTCTCTACCGCTCAAAAATTGATATTTTCAAAAAAACAATTTTCGCTATTGTGACCACTAAAAATGATCATACATGCTATGTAAAGCATGTGTTAGGCCCGTTTTACGTGTTTTTCACCCTATTTGGGCATCGGGTACCAGAGGGGGTCTCCCAGGGGACTAGTACACACAACCTACGAGCTGCTCATGCAGTTTTTAGGTCTCTACAGCTCAAAAATTGATATTTTCGAAAATTGTTTTTTTGCTATTGTGACCACTCAAAATGATTGTACATGCTATGTAAAGCATATCTGAATTAATTAATTAATTAATTAATTAGGCCCATTTCGCGTGTTTTTCACCGTAATTGGGGATTGACTGTGGGGCAATGCTGGTCCCCTCTTCGAGGTGCCTTGCCGAAGGCAATAGGATTTATTGCAATAATGGCTTAAGGTTTGAAGGTGGTTTTTCGGGGGACGTGGGTTTTTTTATTGTTGAGGGTAGCGTTGGGAATTTTGGCCAAGGACGGGCGAGGGGGGTCAGTGGAGGAGGTGATGAGCATGTTACATGGATTTTCGTCATAGATGGACTGGAGGTTGGGGAAATTGGGGATGGGGTTGTCGTGGAACCAAGCCCCCGCAAACCCACAGTGCATAGGCCTTATAGTGCAAAAACACTACATCTACCTCGGGACAACCATGGGAATGGGTACAATACTTCCTAGACCAAGGTTTTCTGAGTGTCCATTTTTTTTCGGTAATGGCCGTTTGAAAAGTCGTCTTGTTGCACGTTTGCTTTGCCAGTCTTCGAACCGCGGCTCCATGTATCGGTTTGCCGTGCGAAACCCTAACCCTAACCAAAAATCCCGTGCTAGTGTGGCAAACAGGGAACGCGGATTAGTCGTTCACATTTCCTTGCCAGGGATGAGGAGCATGCAGCTGTCATCCTCAAAACCCTTAATGCTGCCCCCAAAGTGACCCTTAACCCCCCCCTTGGAGATGGACAGGTCACGCTAACCCCTGCAAGCCAAATTTTGTCAAAGCTACAAGGGGTGTGCAGCACACCGGCTGCGCACTAGGCATCCTTTAGGCCAAGCTGCCCCCAGCCAACACTGCACTAAGCAACCATTGTGGCTCCTCCCCGCTTTGGGGACCTCGCGAAGGCGGGGTTATGTAGCCACTTTGAGTTCTCCCCGACGCTCCAAGAACCCAGAGACGGCAGGGGTTATGTAGCAACTTGGATTCCTTCCGCTGTGGGGACCCCGAGATGGCAGGGGCTATGTAGCCACCATTAGGGTTGCATTTTTACAAGGTCACCATTGTGGTTGATATGTTTGGTAATATTGTATCGATTTGCCCATGGGCCCCTACCAATGTCTTGATATGGGATGGGCACAGACCCTCTTGTACACAAGGTGTTTTCCTCGATTTTGAGGTTGGCGGCCATGATGGGGTTGGGTACATGTCATTGTGCCTTTTGTTCCAAGAAAGAATGGTACCTTGACAGCCCAACGGCAATCGTACAATGATGTACATTGTGGTACAGGGCATGGTTTGAGCAATTGTTTGCTCATTTGTGGTATTGGGGTTTGGTCAGGAGCATCTAGCGTGGCAGTCCAAATGAGATGTATCAATAAGTTTGTACATTGTTGCATTTTGCACAATTTTGGTTTGCCCCCACAAGTGTGTGGGTCAATACACTCTGTACAATAGTGCTCATTGCATTCACCACAAAGTGTGGTGGGAGGTTTATTGACATCACAAGACAAACATGAGGGGGAACGTGTTCCCGGTGCCCATAAGGGGGGTAACGGACGTGCCTCCCAACAACAGTTTATTAGACACAACACATGTCGATAGGTTCCTGCAATGGGCACATGCCCTGATAGGAGCCTGGCTTAGGATGACAGTTTAGGTCAGGACATTTTCTGTTAAATATTTTACCGAAAAACATTAATTTTTGCTGCTGGCGCCAGAAGATACATTGTATCCGCTGGCGCTTGCGCGTCGCGAGTGTCTGTATTTTTGCGTACAGAAGTGTAGGATTTTATTGTTAAAGTGTTGGTTCTGACATGGGATTTTTAGTTAGAACAAAATCTTTGATAATGGTGTGTATGCCTGTAGGTTACGTTACATGTCTGTGCATATTTGTGACTTGTAGATAGCGCTGCACTGTGATCTTGTTGTTCTAGGAACAACAAGATCCCTGCGTGCGCGCAATGTTGCATTTTTTCCATAGTGCGCGCAAATTTTCAAAAATATGACCTTTATAGCGCGCCTATTGCGCGCGCTCTACCGCTTTATATTGTCCCGTTTTTCAAATTTTTCAAAACCGGAAAATGTTTCAAAACCATGCTTTTTCCAGTGTCCTGCGTTTCTCAAAAACCCCTTGCTTTTCAAAAACATTCCCTGTTGCTCATCCAACCCAAGACACATGCAAAAACACTGTCTGAAAGGTCTGAAAAGTGTGCAACAGTACAGGTCCTCACGGACGAAAACAGTGTAGGGCGCGCAACATATTTACAGCGCGCGCTAGGAGCCTTATGGCGCGCGCTATACCAGGTATAGCGCGCGCTGTCATTCAGTGATATCCTTAATGGTTTGGACCACCACTTCGGCCTCCCACTCCTTCTCCCATTCGGGTCTGTGGTCTTCTGCCCCAGTGGCAGCTGGGGCTGCATCCCCTTCTTCTTGTGGGCTTGGGTCGCCTTCTGCGGTTGCTCCTTCTGGTGCCTCTTCTTCTTTCGGGGCTGCTCCTTCTCCTTCTTGTTGCGCGGCCGCTGGTGCCTCTTCTTCTTGTGGTGGGGCTGGTGCGTCGACTTCTTGTGCTGCTGCTGCTGCTGGGGCTGGTGCCTCTTCTTCTTGTGCAGCTGCTGCTGGTGCTTCTGCTGGTGCTGCAGCTTCGGCAGGTCCCTTGTCTTCTTGTGGGGGGGCTGGTGGCTGGGCTGGTGGGTCTCCTTGGGGCTTCTTCTTCTTTGGGGTTGGTGGCTTGGACGGGGACATCCTCATGGTCTTTGGGTCGGGGCAGAGGTCCTCAATCTCATTGGCCTCGTACGTCTCCCACGACGACTGCCACTTGCCCAACTCCTCATACGCTTTGCTTTTGGCGGAGAACACCTGGCAGCTGGGCATGAACTCCGACCAGTCGTCCTCTTCCTCCTCCTCCTCCCCTTGTTGGCTGGGGCTCCACTGATCGTTGGGGATGATGACGGCCACGTGGTCCTGAGGGGCCCTCCTGGCTCCTGCTGGCTTGATTTCGGCTCCCTCCACAATCATCGGCGCGATCGCAGTGGTGCAGTAGATGATCCACCGAGGCTTGTAGCCATCTTTGTAGGACCAATCTCGGCGCTGCATGAGCTCATCTCTTGCCTCCTTGTCCCCGTCGGCTCTGCTCTGCTGCTTGGCGTTGGGAGCCGTACTGGGTGGGGTGGAACCGCACGGACCTCCTTGTTCTTGTGGCTGGTCTGGGACTGGGACAGGCTGCTTCGGTGCTGGCTTTGATGCGAGCTGCGGCTGGGGTGCGTGCTGCGGTGCCGTCTTGCTTGCCTGGAAAGAGTAGCGCGGAGGCATAGCACAGGCATAGCACGCGCAATACGGAGCATAGCACGCGCGACGAGATGCATAGCACGTGCAATGACAACGATAGCGCGCGCTGCATTACCTTTTCTGCTTTCTCCTCCTCTGCTTTCTTCCGTCTCTTCTCCTCCTCTTCCTTCTCCTTCTTCTTCCTCCTCTCTTCCTCTTCCCTCTCCTTCTTCTTCCTCCTTTCCTCCTCTTCCTTCTCCTTCTTCTTCCTCTTTTCCTCCTCTTCCTTCTTCTTCTTCTTTGCTTCGTCCTCTTTCTTCTTGGCCTGTTCCGCCTGACGTTGGACTCTGTGTGCCGCCTGTGCCAGCAGCTGCTGGTCGGCAGTCTTCTGGGCAAGGACCTTTCCAGGCGGGTGGGGGGGCTTAGCGGTGTGGGAGGCGGAGATGGCTGGTGGTAGGTGGCTGGTGGCTGCTGGCTTCTCGGTACGCTTCTTCTTGGGCCTTGGGACTGTCACGGATTCCGTCTCCGGCACGGCAAAGGCGTCGGCCCAGTCCACCTCCAACTCCTCCAGCTGCCGCTTAGCCCGGGCCACCACCGGGGAGGGGCCTTGCTCCTTCCGTCCGTCAAGCCAGTCGGCCGCATGCTTGGACTGCCCGGCAATGTCCGCGGGCACGCTGATCATCAACGGCCCTCTGCGGGATCCCAGGCACAGAAGCTGCTCGAAGCTGCCCACCTACGTGACAATGGGACAGAAGGTAGGGCCGTAGCGCGCGCAAACAATCAAATCGCGCGTGCTACAACAAATAAAGCGCGCGCAACAATGTCGAAAGCGCGCGCAATGGCAAACATAGCGCGTACCTGTGCCTGTGCCAGTTGTTGTTGTTGTTGCTGCTGTTGCTGGGCCATCTGCACCCGCTGCTGCTGCTGGAGCAGCTGCAGTGTTGCCTGCTGCACGGCTGCCTGCTGTTGGAGCTGCTGCTGCTGCACTTGCTGCTGCTGCGGCTGCTCCTCGTCCTTGACCGCCGTGGTTTTGACTTTGGCGCCGGTTGCAAGTGCCCTTGCGGCACTGGCTCCTTTCTTGGCTGACCCCCGCATCAAACTGGCACCCGCACTTCTCACCGAGGCGCACTCGTTCTTGAAGGCCATTGCCCCCGCGTCGGTCGCGTTGATGAAGCTCGGTGGGTCCTTGTTGAAGTAGAAGTGGTGGACGGTCTTTGCGGTGGCACCCGGAGGCGTGTGGGTCCGAACATGACCCCACCCATAACTTTCCCAGCACGAGAACAGCAGCTCGTACTCCTCCACCTTGCAGTTTCCACAGACAGCTTGTCCTTCTTGGGTTGGCATGGAGGGGTTCAACAGGTTCGCCAGACTGCACCAGGTGCCAGTAATGCTCTCGTCATACCAGCAGGGTTTCACGGCTCCGTCTGGGATCTTGGCAATGGCCGTGGCCCTTTGGCGCCAGAACTTGTAGAAGGCCACCTCGAAGAGGTAGGCCGGTGTCACGTCCTTCAGCCATGCCCAGTTGGGCCCTTGGGCGCAGATGGTGCTGTTTTGGTTGAGCCAGATTCGGTTCTTGAAGTCGCTGCTGAAGGCGAAGCCCTGACGTGGCCCGGGTGGGGGAGACTGAAACTGTGCTTGCACTTGGGGTTGCTGCTGTCTTGGTTGGACCTGCTGCTGCTGCTGCTGCTGCTGCTGTTCTGGGCTGCCGACTTGCTGGGCCGCAGCCTGCACTTGCTGCTGCTGCATTTGCTGCTGCTGCTGCACTGGCAGTGGGCCGAAGAGCACTTGCTGCACTTGGCCCACTGGAAGACTGCCGCGCACTGGGGAGCCCAAGGTGGGCGACCCACCGGGGAACAGCATGGGAGACAGCTGCTGTGAGGCAGCTCGTAACGGGGACTGCTACTGCTACCCTCCTGCGCGCGCCTTGCTTCGGCATACTGCTACGTGATCCTTGTGTTCCAGCGCTTTTTTGCTGCGCTCATCTTCTGGCGGCGTACTGCTACGTGATCCGTGTGCTCCAGCGCTTTTCTGCTGCGCTCATCTTCTGGCGGCGTACTGCTACGTGATCCTTGTGCTCCAGCGCTTTTCTGCTGCGCTCATCTTCTGGCGGCGCTCCTCTGTGTTGTTGCTGCCTTTCTCCTGAACACCTCATTCGTGGTGGCCCTTCTGTGGATCTGCTTCCTTCACGGCCGCTCCTCCCTTCAGCAAGTGCTGCTGTGGCGGCGGCTCTTTCTCTGATCTTCTGCGCGCGGGCATGGCAATCACATACTTCTTATTCGGCAGCGAGTCGCCGCTGGTCTCGTTGTTGGCTTCGGCGTTCTCCGGCGTCATTGTCCTCGGCAGGCGCATCGGACAACAAGATTGTTATTGGTCTTCTCTTGACCCGGTGTCTATTCATTACCTCCACGACAATGAAACCTTTAATTCCTCGAAATCAACCCCACGGGTGCGCAAGCATTGGAAATCACTTTGAAACATATTGAACATCCCTGCGTGCGCGCTACAGGGTATTGCCGCGCGATGGCTCAGTGCGCACTACAAAACTATAGCGCGCAGCATAGCGCGCGCTATGGCTCGGGGTCTTGGGTTTGTAACCATGTCCTAATGAGCAGGGCAAAAACGCCTATTTTTCTAAAGTTTCAGATGCTTCCGGCACCGCATGTGACGCTGTCAATGTCAGGGAAGATTGCAAACATTTTGGGCCCCCACTATGGGTGGTCCCTGTGGAAGAACGAGGACCTTTTGGCGGACCTAGTTGAGTTTTTTTGCTCAGGGTCTGCCGTCCAACGGTCTTTGTGGGCCAAGTTGGAAAAAAGGGTCCCCGTGTCTGAAGCAGAGAAGAAGCGTCGCAGGACCGAGGCTGCCAACGCCGTCACACCCCTGTCGGTGGTGGACTTGGTCCTGCTCCTGAAGATTCCAAGAAGAAGGTATTATTGCGCGCGCTTCGCATGTGACATTGCGCGCACTTCCGCTCATAGCACGCGCTTCGTTGACTTCTGCGCGCGCTACGTCCCCATGTTGCGCGCGCTATTTTCCTCAGGTACAAAGATTTGATTACTTGGACGAGAAGTAAGGTCCCCACACACCTTTTTTCTCTCCCCTCCTATGCTAGTTTCGCCACAGAATGGAACCAGCTTGCAAGTAGGCAACATTTACAGGTTGCCGTGCACACAGATGGGGTCACAGAATTTTCGCAGTGGCCCATGCAGCACTTTTTTGACTATATTCCTTTGTCTACCACGCGCAGAACGGAATCAACGTTTTTTGTTCGTCAAAAATGAATCCATAAAGTTTTGTTGTTCCGGGGGGTTTTCGAACGTGCCGGACGTCATGGAAGCATCCGTTTTGTTCATTTCCACCGTTTTCCATGTGAGAAGCGTATCGTGCCGTTGCCTCTACCTTGGCTTTCGTGCTCCGTGTGCCGCGCGTGTTACGCGTGTTACGTGTTCTAAGCGTTCGCTTCTAGGTGTGCCTCTGGAACTCGAATAACTCGTGTCGCATATCCGTGCAAGGCGTGTTCCGCGTTCCGCACGTAACCGACATCACGCTTCTGGAGGCCGGAACCCACGTTTTGCGCGAGCTACGCGTCCTCCTGTACCTCAGCCCTTTCTTTATGCCCGCACCGCTTTTCCCGGATAGCCACAAGCAGTGGCTCGCCAAGGGGGGCCACCTGGGCAGTTGGGGGAGCGCGGCCACGCTGAAGCACAACGCGTTCATCGTGTTCCAGATCAAACAACAGACATGTATGTGATTGTTCAATGGGGTGGAGTACGGGTGTTGTGCCTTTCGATGTCCCCCACGTCGATGTGGTTCGTTTCACATTTTTTTTTTCTGTTTCTGGGCCGTGCCACACATTTCTGCACAGCTGGGTGGCACGCAGCCTGGGTCAACCGCAAGAAGCCCGGCAGCAAGGATCGCCGAGAAGATGAGATGTACCTCACCAACGTCACCGCATATCAAGTATGCATGCATGACAAGTGCCATTATGTTCCGTTTCGTCGCACCGTGCCGGTCCCTAGTCTCCATTTTCGATAAGCTGCTTACCCCACCAACTGCCTGCAGATCAAGACGAAGCCAAGCAAGCCCCGGGATCCCGCAAAAGTCCAAGATTGCCGCGCTAAGCCGGATGGATGGTTCGAGTACACAAAGGTTGTTCTGGGCGTGCTGCGTGTTGCATCTGTATGTGATTCTGCCCCCTGTTCTACGTGTGTTGCGCGTGTTGCGCGTTCTGCACGTTCCGCCGGTGTGCCTCTCGCTCCGCCTCTGGGGGCACCACCACCGTGTTACGCGTGCTGCGCGTTCTGCAGATCCAAGCGAACCGGTTGTGGACCTGGTTGGAGGGCGAGGCAGAAGAGAGTGAGGAGGAGGAGGAGGAGGAGGAGGAGGCAGCGGACGATGGAGACGAGGAGGAGGAAGAGGAGGAAGAGGAGGAAGACGACGACGTGCCATTGACACCCCATGGCAAGAAGCAGGCCCGAGGCACAGTGAAGAGGGAGCATTCAGAGGACGAGCCAGATGATGTGCCGGAGAAACACTCCTCTTCTGCTGCAAAGGCTTCTGGAAAGGCAGCACGGTCCACCATGCTGGAGGTCAAGCAGGAGCCGCAGACAATGGCAGAGAAGAAGAAGCGGAAGGCAGAGGAGCGGAGCCCGCCCAAGGTGCCACCGAAGAAGTCCGAGGCCGAGATGCCCAAGAAAAAGAAGGACAAGGACAAGCCGGCCCGTGGGAACGTGTCCTTTGCGATTAGCGGGAAGGGCCCGCAGAAGAGCATCAGCGCCGCACCGACAAGAGCAGAGAAGTTCCAGCATGAAGGCGGGTACGACCGTGATCTGGACACAATGCAGAGAATCTTGGAGACGGACTTCAATGCGACCGTGGGTCGCCTGGTGATGCACTACAAGGAGTGCCTGTCGGAGGAACCCAGGTCCAAGCAAGAGCTCGGGTTGGCCCTGCTGCTGCACACCAGTGTGCGGGCCCTGAGCGTGCAAAGCGTGCTGAGATGCGGGACCAAGAACGCCCAGTCGGCTGCAGCAGCCCGTGAGCACTTCGAGAAGCGCTACCCATCGAGCAGCCCGAGACAAGTGGCGGAGGGGATTTTGAAGGGCCTTTCGGTTTGTACGGGTTGCGCCGCCGCGCCGCAATGGCCGGTGGACCTCAGCCCGCCGGCAGAGGGCCTGAGTTTGGGCAAGCTGAAAATGGAGGGCCTGCGAGGTGGTCGTGGAGGTGGGGTCAGCGATCGGGTGAGCGCAATGGGCATCGAAGACATCGTTGACATGGACACGGATGTTTTGCAGGTGTTGCGCGCGTCCTCTGTTGTGTTTCTACGTAGTCGCTCCGCGCGTCATGCGCGTTCTGCGCGTTCTGCGTGTTTGCTTCTACTGTGCCTCTGGAGGACCGATCGTGTTTTCCGCGTTCTGCAGGAGAAGTTTGTCCGGTTTGTCCGGATGGCCGGCCTGATGGCGTACGAATTGGAAGAGGAACGGCAACTCGAACTTCCGGCGTCTGGAGCATGGTCGTTGGTGCGCACCCGAGAGCTGGCGGCGAAGAAACCGCGGGTATCTGTGTGCTTTGTGGTCTCGGTGGTGTGCGCGCTGGTGCCTCCGCGCCGCCTCTGGAGGCCCATGGTAGCGTGATGCGCGTTCTACGCGTGTTACACGCATGATTCCTTGCACGCTTCTGGAGGAGGACTTGCCGTGTTACACGTTGTGCAGACTGCCGCTTGGGATTGGGCGCCCCCGCACATGAGCGGGTACCCGCACCTGCCAGGCCCGCCACCGCAGTACCAGCAGTCGTACGACGAAGACCCGCAGTGGCCCAGCTATCCGCCACTGCCGCGGGGCCCGCCGCCGCATGGCCAGCCGCCGCGGGGCCACCCGCCTCCCTTGCCCTATGGTGCGCCGCCGCGGGGCCACCCCCCTCCCCTGCCGTATGGCGCGCCGCCGCGGGGTTCCCCGCCTCCCCTGCCCTATGGCGCGCCCCCCGGCGCATCGGGCGAGCCGCCGGAGCTTCGTCCGAAGGCGCTGCTCGGCCCATTCGCCGATGTGGCAGAGAGCAAGAAGGTGCGTGGGCGGCTGCGGAACCAACCCGATCGTACGTCCTCCGTTGCGGCTTTCAATGCGTGGTTTGTACGGAGCCGTGAGTCACATGTATGTGGAGCCCGGTCTCGGCTGCCCGATGTTCTGCCACTTGGTTGCCCCCCTCGTGTTTCCACAGGATCCGCAGGAGACGGGCGAGACGCGGGACGATCCCCAGAGCATCAAAACAGAAGGATCTGGCGCCGTTGGGATGGAGGTGGAGCAGGTCGCTGTGCTGCGTGTTCTCCACGCGTGCTTCTTTGTCGCCTCTAGAGGCTGGTACGCCCCGTGTTGCGCGTGGTGCGCGTTCTCCGCGTTCTACATGTCTTGCCTCCGCCGTGCCTCTGGAGGACAGACATCACGTCGTTCGCGTTCTGCAGAAGCCTCCCCCAGAGACGGAAGGTCAGGGGGCCAAAGAAGGACCCAAGGAGCCCGCAGAAGGCGCTGCAGAAGGCGCTGCCGCACGCACGGAGGTCTCAGCAGGGGGCGATGATGGTCCGGCAGGTGAGCAGGTGCGCGTTGCGGGGTCACTGCTGTTTGCGCGTTATGCCCGTATGGTTTTGTTTTGCCTCTGGAATCCGCCCTGGCATGTGTTGCGCGTTCTGCGCGTGTTACGCGTTACACGTGTCTCGATTCTGGCCTTCCTCTGGAGGACAGCACCCCGTTTTCCGCGTTCTGCAGGCGCCTGTGCGAGTGAAGGAGGAGCCCCCCGACTCCCCGGAACGCCATGCCGAACCGGAGACGGCAGCCGAGGGCAAGATGACGGACGGCGAAATCCAAGAAGTGTAGAGGGTTGGGAGGGCTGGGAGGGGGAGGACGGGTGGGAGGGGGAGGGGTTCCAGGGGTTTTTCTCCCCGCTTGGGGAACCGAGTCCGGGATGGCCGGACCCCGACGAGTCCCGGGGGCGGCAGAGTTCGCAGCCCGCTTTGCGGGTCCCCCCTTGGGAAGTTTCGGCGCAGACAGGCGCTTTTTCTCAACAGGCGCCGGACTGGTGGCGTCGTAATATGTGGTAGCTATACCCGGTTTCTTGGCTGTACGATAACGGAGTATTATGGCGATCGGACATGTAGTGCCCGGCGCCCAGCACAAGCGAACTGGTGGTGTCCCGTAAAAAAAGATACCACACCTGTTGCCTATTGCTCTGCGGTCGGGGAATCGAGGTTGAAACCCCCCCCCTCCGCTGCAGGTTGCTGTGTGGTAGGGGAATTGAGGCTCAAACCACCCCCCCCATGAAAAAAACACCCACAGTGCCCTGTGCTACGTGTGCTGCGTGTTGCCTCTGACTGTGCCTCTGGACTGCGTGTGGCGCGTTCTGCGCGTGTTGCGCGTTATCGGCGTTGCCTCCGGTTCTGCCTCTGGAGCCTAAAAGTACGTGTTCCGTGTTGTGCAGACACACCGCTCTTCAAAAATGCCATTTCCCACGAATCTTTGGGCGGGTTCACTCCCCGTGGAGGACTGTGCAGCAAATATCATGCATGGAGTCCGGCCAGGCCAAACTGAATTAGTCGGGTACACCGAGGATGAGGTGTGGGACCACATGTTGGCTCCCATCGAGGAATTACAGCGGGCATCCCTCCGGAAGGCGAACCTCTCCCACTTGATCCCCCTAGTACCAAGGTACAACGCCTTCATCCTCCTACTAGGCATGGTACGGCCCATGCAAGTAGACGGCATCTGGGAACGGGACGGGTTACTGTACAACCCCTTCATGGCACAATTGCTAAGCCGCAAGCAGTACTACGTCTTGCGCCGTAACATCCGGCCCGACGTTGTTGAACTACTGGAGGAGTGCAATGGGCAGTGGGCTGGTGCCTGGCGGTTGGGTGGCGCGGCTTGTGGGGATGAGTCCGTGGTGCCGCACAAAGGCATACGTGCCGGCCCACTGCGGATGTTCATCGCCCGCAAGCCCCACTCCACCGGCATCAAGCTCTATTGCCTTGCCGATGCCACCAGTGGGTACGTGGTGGACATGTACCTGTACACGGGTAGACGCGGGCACCTGCGGCGGTTCGGCAACAGCGCGGGCAACTACAATGCCAAGCAGATCATGACCATGTGGGCAGGTCTCCTCCCTTCCGGGACCATCCTCTGTGCGGATTCCTTTTTTGGATCCCACGAGCTAGCGCGTGACCTCGCTGCGGAGGAGAAAGCATTCTTGATGATGACGAAGCGCTCCACGTACGGGGTGGACAGGGCAGGAGAGCTTCTAGGAGAAGGACAAACCGCCACGTGCACTGTGGACGACGCGAGGTACGCCATGGTGGTCTTCAAGAACCCAAAGGTGGGTCACAAGCCGCCCCGCGTAGTGCCGATGCTCACCAACGTCCACTTCCCACAAGCCGGACCCGTGCATCGCCGCAGCGGGAATGAGGTGAACCCGGTGGTCGCCAGCTACCGCCAGCTATCGCGTGGGGTAGATGGCGTCAACCAGATGGCGCTCCAGATGCGCCAGATGGGACGTCAGATGACGTGGTCGCATGCGGTGCGTGCGTTCGTCCTCCGGTATGCCGTGGTCAACGCATACGCGACCTGCCGGTCCCTCGGGGGGGTCCGAACGGGTACCATGTTTGACTGGCAGTTGGACCTTATCCGGCGCCGCTTTTGTACAGTGGCGGTGGCCAAGCCCATCCACGTGCCGGTGCGGATGCCGGGCCGCCGGGTGTGCGCCCATTGCAACCGGGGCAAGACCCACTACGTTTGTTGTGGGTGCGGCAAGTGGTACCATGTGGGGTGCTTTGCCGTGGCGCATGGGGTGACCGGGGTGGTAGAGGCAGATGTGGAGGAGGAGGGCGACGAGGCCGAGGTGGATGGCAGCGAGAGGGAGGAGAGTGAGGATGACACGGAGGAGGAGAGTGAGGAGGAGGGGGAGGAGGATGAGGAGGAAGAGAGTGAGGAGGAGGAGGAGAGTGACGGGGAAGAGGACGAGGACATGGAGGTTGACGAAGATTAGGAAGGAGAAGGTGGTGGAGGGCGGACGTGGTGGAATCGTGAACTTCATGGCCGCCAAGCCTCTGCCATCCCTACCCATGGGACCAGTGCGAACCCTGGGGGACAACCGCGTAGGCTGGATACCCAAACTGTGAGGACGCGGCCCCCCAAAAGTGCGCGCGTGTGCAATAGTGACGTGCTACGCGTGCTACGCGTTTTGCGCGTGCCGGAAGTCTGCTTCTAAGTCTGCCTCTAGAACTCCGTGCTGCGCGTTCTGCGCGTTCTGCGCGTGATGCGTGTGTTGTTTGCGTTCTGCACGTGCTGCGCGTGCTGCGCGTTTTGAAGCAACACGCGCAGCACGTATTGTGCCGCGCAGACCGCTTCCGGACAATAACGTCCCCTCCGTAGACAAAGGAATATATTTTCCTTTGATTCCATTGTTTCTAACCTCCAATACCGCAGGGAGTGCGAAGGAGAGCTGTGGATCATTGTGAGGGGGGATGGGTTGCCTTGTGGGGGGGAATCGTGGTGCCAGATGTCCATTTCCTTTGCCAACCATGGTCACTTGGCAAGGACGTTGTCCTACCACTGGACTGTTAACGTCGCCCTTTGTGGTGAGAAGTCCACCTCTGTGTTGTCCCAGGTCTGGGCTAACAATCTTGCTTTTCTGCAGAGTGCCCTTGACAGTGGTGTGGTTCCCATCCGGGGTGCATCCAGACGCTGTAGGATTTTCTGCGGTGGGGATAGCCCTTGGCTGCGTCGGTTGTCGGGTGTCACTACACATTGGATGGCAGGTAGTCTGTTCACTTACATGACGTGGTGCAAGTCCAGTGCAACGTGGTTGCAACAGGATGTGGATAGAACCACCGAGCGAGATGAGCAGTTGCTAGGGCTTATTGCACCTGGGGCCAAGTGCAGGCCCATGGATATATTTGGTGTTTTCGAGAGCAGGTTGTTGAAGGTGCCTCTGAGGCGGCGTCACCTTATACCATGTGTTCTGCACCTTCTGATTTTTGTAGGGAGGCAGGTCACTCACTGCCTTGGTACGCAGATTGGCCAAGTCTGTGCGTCCCAGTACTAGGGTCTCTGTTCAGGCTATTCTTCACAGGTCTGGTTGTCACATAGCACTACAGGGGACGGCAGAGCCAGATGGGGAAGAGACTTGGTGCCTTCTAAAGGTTTGGGAGGACCTGGCCCCCCTCCTTGGGGGTGACATGAGAATGCACACAGCAGTGGTTGCCATGTACATACTACTGGGGGACATGTATGGCACAATGTTTGAAGA
>CAXIWF010000995.1:0-30439 GCA_964036045.1 Eutreptiella sp. 'Long Island Sound 2002'
CAGCACGCCCCCCTCCCACATCTCCATAATTGGAATACAACACTCATCATACCCCCCCCCACGCCCCCGTAATTGGAACCACACAATCATCATGCCATCCCCCCCACACACGCCATAATTTGAACACACAATCATACCCCCCCCCCCCATAATTGGAACACACAATCATCATGCCACCCCCCGCCGGCGCCATAATTGGAACAAACAATCGTCATGCCTCGCCACCCCACCCCCATAATTGGAACACACAATCATCATGCCCCCCCCCCCAACGCCCGCATAATTGGAACACACAATCATCCCCCCCCCATCATTGGAACACAAAATCATCATGCCCCCCCTCCGCCCTAAAATTGGAAACACACAATCATCATGCCATCCCCCCCCCACCGCCATAATTGGAACACACAATCATCATGCCCCCCCCCACCGCCATAATTGGAACACACAATCATCATGCCCCCCCCCCCCCCCTCCCCCACACGCCCCCATAATTGGAACACACAATCATCCTGCCCCCCCCCAACGCCCCCATAATTGGAACACAAATCATCATGCCCCCCCCACCGCCATAATTGGAACACACAATCCCCCCCCCCCTCCGCCCCAAAGTTGGAACACACAATCATCATGCCCCCCCCGCCCCATGATTTGAACACACAATCATCATGCCCCCCCCCCCCCCTCCCCCACACGCCCCCATAATTGGAACACACAATCAGCACGCCCCCCTCCCACATCTCCATAATTGGAATACACACTCATCATACCCCCCCCACGCCCCCGTAATTGGAACACACAATCATCATGCCATCCCCCCCACACACCGCCATAATTTGAAACACACAATCATACCCCCCCCCATAATTGGAACACACAATCATCATGCCACCCCCCGCCGGCGCCATAATTGGAACAAACAATCGTCATGCCTCGCCACCCCACCCCCATAATTGGAACACACAATCATCATGCCCCCCCCCCCAACGCCCGCATAATTGGAACACACAATCATCCCCCCCCCCATCATTGGAACACAAAATCATCATGCCCCCCCTCCGCCCTAAAATTGGAACACACAATCATCATGCCATCCCCCCCCCACCGCCATAATTGGAACACACATTCATCATGCCCCCCCCCCCCCCCCCCTCCCCCACACGCCCTCACAATTGGAACCACACCATCATGCCTCCCCCCCCCCCATAATTGCAACACACAATCATCACACCACCCAACACCCCATAATTGCAACACACAATCATCACGCCACCCCCCCCCTATAATTGGAACACACAGTCATCATGGCCCCCCCCCGCCCCCAGAATTGGAACACACAAACATTCAAGCCCCCCCCCCCCCCCCCTCTCCCACACGCCCCAATAATTCTTACACACAATCATCCCCCCCCCCCATAATTGGAACAGACAATCATCATGCCCGCCCCATAATCAGAACACACAATCATCATGCCCCCTCCACCCCCACCCCCATAATTGGAACACACAATCATCATGCCCCCCCAACGCCCCCATAATTGGAACACACAATCATCATGCCCCCCCCCCCGCCGCCAAAATTGGAACACACAAGCATCATGCCCCCCCTCGCCCCCATAATTGGAACACACAATCATCATGCCCCCCCCCCCCACGCCCCCATCATTGGAACACACAATCATCACGCTCCCCCCCGCCATAATTGCAACACACAATCATCCTGCCACCCCCCCCCATAATTGGAACACACAATCATCACGCTCCCCCCGCCATAATTGCAACACACAATCATCCTGCCACCCCCCCCCCATAATTGGAACACACAATCATCATGCCCCTCCCCCCCTCCCCCACACGCCCCCATAATTGGAACACACAATCATCCCCCCCCCATAATTGGAACACACAATCATCATGCCCCCCCCAAACGCCCCCATTATTGGAACACACAATCATCCCCCCCCCCCATCATTGAAACACACAACCATCCTCCCCCCCCCCAGCCCCATAATTGGAACACAAAATCATGATCCCCCCCCTCCGCCCCAAAATTGGAACACACACCCATCATGCCCCCCCACGCCCCCATAATTGGAACACACAATCATCGTGCCCCCCCCCCCCCCCCCCACGGCCCCATAACTGAACACACAATCATCATGCCCCCCCCCCCCCCCAACGCCCGCATAATTGGAACACACAATCATCCCCCCCCCCCATCATTGGAACACAAAATCATCATGCCCCCCTCCGCCCTAAATTGGAACACACAATCATCATGCCATCCCCCCCCCACCGCCATAATTGGAACACACAATCATCATGCCCCCCCCCCTCCCCCACACGCCCTCACAATTGGAACACACAATCATCATGCCCCCCCCCCATAATTGCAACACACAATCATCACACCACCCAACACCCCCATAATTGCAACACACAATCATCACGCCACCCCCCCCCCATAATTGGAACACACAGTCATCATGGCCCCCCCCGCCCCCAGAATTGGAACACACAAACATCAAGCCCCCCCCTCTCCCACACGCCCCAATAATTCTTACACACAATCATCCCCCCCCCCCCATAATTGGAACAGACAATCATCATGCCCGCCCCATAATCAGAACACACAATCATCATGCCCCCTCCACCCCCACCCCCATAATTGGAACACACAATCATCATGCCCCCCCCCCCCCCCCCGCCGCCATAATTGGAACACACAATCATCATGCCCCCCCTCGCCCCCATAATTGGAACACACAATCATCCCCCCCCCCCCAATAATTGGAACACACAATCATCATCCCCCCCCCCCCCCCCCCAAACGCCCCCATAATTGGAACACACAATCATCACGCTCCCCCGCCATAATTGCAACACACAATCATCCTGCCACCCCCCCCCCCCATAATTGGAACACACAATCATCATGCCCCTCCCCCCCTCCCCCCACACGCCCCCATAATTGGAACACACAATCATCCCCCCCCCCATAATTGGAACACACAATCATCATGCCCCCCCCCAAACGCCCCCATAATTGGAACACACAATCACCCCCCCCCCCCCATCATTGAAACACACAACCATCCTCCCCCCCACCCCACCCCCATAATTGGAACACAAAATCATGATCCCCCCCCCCTCCGCCCCAAAATTGGAACACACACCCATCATGCCCCCCCGCGCCCCCATAATTGGAACACACAATCATCGTGCCCCCACGCCCCCATAATTGGAACACACAATCATCATGCCCCCCCCCCCCCCCCCCACACCGCCAGAATTGGAACACACAATCATCCTGCCCCCCCCCCGCCCCCATAATTGGAACACACAATCATCCTGCCCCTCCCCTGGGCACATGGTGTACCCTCAACCCAATCCCCCACCTCCACAGCAGTGGTCATGCCCCATCGCCCGGCCCACACGGCACCAGCCTGTTTCGGTGGGGGGGGAGGGGGGGCACGGGGGAGGGGGACGTGGGGCGCAGCACGGCAACATAATTGGAACACAACAATCATCATCCCGCCCCCCCTCAGAGGGTCAGAGTAGCCCCCTCGTGTGCACCTGCTTTATCAGGTGTTGATAATGACATGGCCATGACAGCGCTGCAGAGCGGAGACCTGGCCATCATTCTGCGTGCCATGGAGGAGGGCATGTCCCATCCCATCGTCCAAGAGAGGGGCTGCGGCACTGTCGAGGACCTCTGTAGAGGGAATGATGAAAATCGAGTGAAGGTGAGGGAACTCGGGGGTATTGAGGTCATCGTCCGCGCAATGACGCACCATCAGACCAATGCGGGCGTCCAGGAGCGGGGGTGTGGGGCCCTCTGGAACCTCGCGGTGAATGCTGACAATCAAGTGAAGGTGAGGGAACTGGGGGGTATTGAGGCCATCGTCCGCGCAATGACGCACCATCAGACCAATGCGGGCGTCCAGGAGCAGGGGTGTGGGGCCCTCAGGAACCTCGCTTGGAATGCTGACAATAAAGTGAAGGTGAGGGAACTGGGGGGTATTGAGGTCATCGTCCGCGCAATGACGCACCATCAGACCAATGCGGGCGTCCAGGAGCGGGGGTGTAGGGCCCTAAGGAGCCTCGCGGTGAATGCTGACAATCAAGTGAAGGTGAGGGAACTGGGGGGTATTGAGGTCATCGTCCGCGCAATGACGCACCATCAGACCAATGCGGGCGTCCAGGAGCAGGGGTGTAGGGCCCTAAGGAGCCTCGCTTGGAATGCTGACAATAAAGTGAAGGTGAGGGAACTGGGGGGTATTGAGGTCATCGTCCGCGCAATGACGCACCATCAGACCAATGCGGGCGTCCAGGAGCGGGGGTGTAGGGCCCTAAGGAACCTCGCGTTGAATGCTGACAATCAAGTGAAGGTGAGGGAACTGGGGGGTATTGAGGTCATCGTCCGCGCAATGACGCACCATCAGACCAATGCGGGCGTCCAGGAGCAGGGGTGTGCGGCCCTCTGGAACCTCGCTTGGAATGCTGACAATAAAGTGAAGGTGAGGGAACTGGGGGGTATTGAGGTCATCGTCCGCGCAATGACGCACCATCAGACCAATGCGGGCGTCCAGGAGCAGGGGTGTGGGGCCCTCTCGACCCTCGCGGTGAATAATGCTGACAATAAAGTGAAGGTGAGGGAACTGGGGGGTATTGAGGTCATCGTCCGCGCAATGACGAACCATCAGACCAATGCGGGGGTGCAGAGACGGGGCCGTGGCGCGCTTAGCGCGCTGGGGGAGGTGTAGTCATCAGTGCCCTGCGCAAGGGCCTCGAGTGACTCTTCAGCGCCCCCCCCCCCCCCCATTTCATTGACCTCACGCCAGCGGGGGAAGTGTGGTCGGGGCATGCACGGGTATTGGGCCTGTGGGGGAGAGGCCACCATATGTCGCCCCCCATCATCCCCACCGCTGTGCTGCCACACCGTCCTGGACTGCGCGCTCCGTGTGTCCGCCTCATCACTGCAGCCGGTGCCCGAGGGGCAGACCCCCCAACGCTCAGCGCCAGCAGTCATGAGGCATACGGCAAAGGGCGTGGGCAGGGGTTGGGATGCCCTGGGGACGCCCATTTTCCTGGGGGCCGTTGCTTTTGCCCCCCCCCCCCCCTCCGTCCCTCCTGCCATGTTATGAGCGGGGCACCGGACGCCGATGTGGAGATGCCACCGGATCGGTGATGGAGGTCTGGACGGTTTTTGTCCTACCTTGCATCTCATCGGTGAGTTGTCCCCGCCACCAGCCAAGGAAGGGGGGGGGGGGGGTGGGGCACGGACCTCAGCACCCTTAGGCAAGGTGGCGTTGTCACCTGCCGTGATGGTAGTTGTGGTGGTGTTGTGCGTATTGTACACCAGGGGTAGCAGGCTGGCAATGGCGTGCCCTGCTTTTCCATGGCTGGGGTCCATTCGCACGTTGCATGGGTGAGGCATTCCGTGTGGATCGTAGTTCTCTTTTGCAGCCATTTGAGGTGCTGTGTTGCTGTTGGTTGTGTGCTGCTGCAGCGCTCTCTATGCCATTGTTTCAGCATGGGATGCGCCATGTGCATCATTATCAACGAAATGACCCCCGGTTTGTGGAAACTGGTAGACATGAACCATCCGATCCTCTTGCTTGTGGCGCTTGTCTGTGCTATGGACTGCAATCCCAGAGTCCAGGGTACCCCAGGCCATTTTCAGGGGCACCAAAACGAATGAACCATACAACCCCCCGTTCAAGGAGGACCAAACCCCCCAACAAACCAACGCCAAAACACAACAAGCGTTTAACTCAGTCAACCAAAAACAGCCCCGCAAAACTGAACTGCGCAGAAAAGCCATCCGCACACATCAAATATTTTCCCCCTATTTTGGGTACGAACGCCAAAATGGTGCGTAAATGAAATTCAGAATACCCACCGCAAAGAATAGTATTCCGCAAATTACCATTGGTACGGTAGCATGCCACAGAGGGAGGGGGGTAGGTACTCTGGCAGTGAAGAGTCATTGGCAGGTCTGCGGGTGCGCACCCAGTCCGAATGTTCCTCGACTGAAGGGGCCTAATCACTGAGCTGCCTGCTCCGGTGGTGGGGGTGGGCGGCCCCTCCGGGTTCGAGCACACCCCTTCTCATGACCTCCTGCGTGTGTCATTCAGTGGGGCCCTCAGGGAATCGAGCCTTTGGCAAGACGCATACCATTTTACGCCTTTGACCACTGAAGTAGTACCCCCCCTCCCCCGCAATGTGAGTCAGTTCCCCCACCAAAGCCAAACCGTTGTGTTTCCCCGGGCGTCCTACCCCCAATAGCGTAGTTGGCCGCTAGGCGCATCCCCCAATATCGTGGTCCGTCCATCCTCAAACCCCCATTTACATCACAACACTTTTCTCCGGGTTCATTGATCCCACTTCGGGGAAAGCAACCCCTGTACTGCTGCCTCTTACTCCACAGACATTGGCAGCAGGCGCCTCAGGCCGGATCACAGCCTGTGATCAGCCTTGATCTCTCTTTTCTGGTGACTGTACTCTTTGATGATCATGTCGCTTTCATTAGTTCATCAGGTTTAACCAGACACTAATCAGGTTATCCACAATCCAAACCTTCCCCTTCAACTATGAGCACAGATCCTTTCTTCTCAATTTGATCCCCAAATCAAGATCTTATTTGTCTTATAGGCATTGTTGCTCGTTAGACAGAGACTCCGTAAGGTCAACAGTGCCCTGCCCACCAATCGGCTCGGGTTTAGAACGGTGAATGGTGTCACAAGAAGGAAGATTTTGCAAGGGAATGGGCTCAGGCCACCACACATGGTGAGCCGGCTACATAGATGGGTCATGTCCATGGTCTTCTTCCCTTGGTGCATTAAGCAAAATAATTACGGACTCGTATGCAGCCTGGCAGACACCACTCAGAGTAAGACAAATCACCTCGAAGAGGGTTGTTAGATCAAGCGCAGGCGCGTGCGCCATCCACCCCCCCTTTTTGGGGTCATTCGCGTAGGATACCTCAAGGTTTGGTACCGGATGTCTAACCCCTTGTAAAATCATCATTTTAGGAGAGAAAATGATCCCCCCATGAATTTTTCGATTTTGACCCCCCCACCCCCCCGTACCCGGGTACCCCTTTTTGGGGGGGGGGTGGGGGGGGGGGGTCAATACTTCTTTGCGTATAGCGGCCGCTGTGTGTGGATTCAAACCCAGGTCCGGGGCGACTTTTTTCTTGTACATGGACCCCCTAACCCATGGCGGGGGTCTTGGGTCCGAACTCCGGGTACCCCCGGTCGGCCCCCCCTATGGGCCCTTGGCGGTGAGGACTTTGCCGTTTTCACGCTGGGTAAGGCTGTTTAGTGGCACCTGCAAATCACCTCGAAGAGAGGTTGTTAGATCAAGCGCAGGCGCGAGCGGCGTATACCCCCCTTTTTTGGGGTCATTCGCGCAGCATACCCCAAGGCATAATATTGGATGTCCAACCCCTTGTAAAATCATTATTTTGCCCAATAAGACCATCCCCCAATGGATTTTTTGATTCTGAGGCCTCTACCCCCTAAAACTGGATATCACTTTTGGGGTTGGGGGTGGGGGGGGGGGTGGGGGGGGGGGGGGTCAAAAGTTTTTGCTCAACAGGCTTCAAGCAGTGGGGAAGCTGAATGCTATAGCATCGCCGCTGGTCCAACGCAGCCGACGCACACTTTATAGTCGGTGGTTCGAATCCTGGTCTGCTGACTTATGCAGCGGCGGCGCCGCTGCAAATAATCACCGCACCAGGGTTCGAACCGCCGACCTACAAGTTTGCCGTGGCATGCATTACCACTCGGCCACCACCAATGCTTAAAGTCAGAATGGTCCCGACTGCTGCATAAAGTGTCTGCTACTAACAAAAAACCCAAAGTGTGTGTTTCTGTCTGACGGACTGCTGGCCTGTCTAACTGACTGATTGGCTGACTGTCAACCTCTCTTCGAGGTGCACTGCCGAAGGCAATAGAATTTTCGAAAATCACCTCGCAGAGGTTGTTAGATCAAAGCCAGGCAGGCGTATATATGGGGAAAACGCCACATACCCCCCCATTTTGGCCATTTTGGGCCTATTCGCGTACCCAACCCCAAGGGGTTGAATTGTTAGTTTAACCCCTTGTAAAATCATTATTTTGTCCAATAATCGCATCCCCCAATGAGTTTTTGGTCCGGACCCCCCCAGACCCCCCCCACTTGAAACCCACTTTTTTCCGGTTTTGAGGGAGGGGGGGGGGGTGGGGGTGGGGGTGGGGGGGGGGGTGGGGGGGGGGGGTCAAAAAATGACCCCCCCATTTTTTGGGTCGAAAATCATGAATCTTTTGGTTTTTTTCGATTTTGAGCCGAAAAAGTTTTTCCGGGTCCCGACTCTATGGGGTTTGTATGGGGCGGAGTGGGACGAGCGCTTATGGAGTTTATGCACTTTTCAACCATTTATGCTATGTTGGCGGTTTTGGCAACCTCGGTGACCCTGTGGTACCCACCCTGAGGGGTGCGAGTGGGGATGTTGTGACAGTATATGCCTACTAGGATACGAAAGGACGTTTTTTGCAGTGTCTAGCCTTGCTTATGGCCGTTCACAACCTGTGCCAAAGACGCGAAATGAGTGTTTCCACCAATAATGGCCTAGTGAATGGGGAGGTACACAACCTGCTTATGCAGTTTTTCACCCTGGGCAGCTCAAAAATCGAAGTTTCCGAAACTTGTTTTTTTGATATTGTGACCACCCAAAATGACATTTCAAGCTATGCAA
Source organism: Eutreptiella sp. 'Long Island Sound 2002' (assembly GCA_964036045.1). Taxonomy (NCBI): domain Eukaryota; phylum Euglenozoa; class Euglenophyceae; order Eutreptiales; family Eutreptiaceae; genus Eutreptiella; species Eutreptiella sp. 'Long Island Sound 2002'. Next base: position 8,743 of record CAXIWF010000995.1, read on the forward strand.
AGCATGTTTTAGGCCGTATTTACGTGTTTTTCACCTCATTTGGGTGATAGGTCCGGCGGGGGGGGGGTCTCCCAAGGGACGGCTGCACAACCTGCTTATGCAGTTTTTCAACCCGGACAGCTCAAAAATCGAAGTTTCCGAAACTTGTTTTTTTGATATTGTGACCACCCAAAATGACATTTCAAGCTATGCAAAGCATGTTTCAGGCCGTATTTACGTGTTTTTCACCCTATTTGGGTGTTAGGTCCAGGGGGGGGGGGGTCTCCCAAGGGACGGGTGCACAACCTGCTTATGCAGTTTTTCAACCCGGACAGCTCAAAAATCGAAGTTTCCGAAACTTGTTTTTTTGATATTGTGACCACCTAAGATGACCACCCAAGGTATGTAAAGCATGTTTTAGGCCGTATTTACATGTTTTTCACCTTATTTGGGTATTAGGTCCGGGGGGGAGGGGTGGGGGGGGGGGTCTCCCAAGGGACTGGTACACAACCTGCTTATGCAGTTTTTCACCGTGGCTAGCTCAAAAATGGAAGTTTTCGAAACTTGTTTCGTTGATATACTGATCACCTAAAATGACCATCCAAGCTATGTAAAGCATGTTTTAGGCTGTATTTGCGTGTTTTCCGCCCTATTTCACCATTTTTGGGTACTAGGTCGCGGGGGGCCGGGGGGGGGGTTTCCTAAGGGATTGGTACATATCACGCTTATTCAAAATTGTTACCTTGGGCAAATGTTAACTGCAAACGTCAGCCCGCGGACAAGGGGCCCCTGGCGCGGGGAGCTGCCACCCACATTGAGCATTGTGTCCGATCCATCTACTCCTCAAGCGGAGCCGCTAGCCTTGCTACGCTAGTGGTGCCCCACTCAGCAATGAGTGTGGGCGCAGCGTGGAACCGCGTGGCCACCAACGTTTGGTGGCCCGTTGTGGAAACCCGGGAGTGGAATTGCGGTACACAATGTGCAATGTGGGGTGTTCTTTTTGTTTGTTTGTTTGTTGGCTTTACAACCCTATATTGGTCGATGTTGTTGCGCAACACACAAGGCAGACAACCAATGGATTGGTACATATGGTAAATGGTACATATGGTACATAGGGTTTTTTGCCATGTACACCTTTGTTGCATTGGGATCCGACAACATGTACGCATTGTGGGAACCGGATCTCGCTTGTGTAAACATTTGCATTGTCTAATATTGTGTTGCATTCCCATTCGGCTCGGCTTCATTGTCTCTTGGGTTGAATGCATATTGGGTTGCCATTGCATATATCTCATTTGTATGAACTGGCCCTTCATTGTGTGAATTGGCTCGGATCTTGATTTGCAATTTCCATTGGGTGAGCTAGCTGGGATCTTCATGTTTTCTCTAAGTCTGGAACGTCATTGTGTGACGTAGATTGGTCTTGAAGTTTTGTGGTGCGTGCGGTAATTTTTTTGGTGATGTGATGTAGATTACCGTTAAAGAGACTCCAAGTAGCTGCACATGTGATGTAGATATTACCGTTAAAGAGACTCTAAGTAGCTGTTGTATCAAATTGATGGTCCGGGCTTGTTTTGCTTTTTCTTCAGTCTTTTTCTTCAGTCTCTACCATGCCTAAAATGTCCCATAACAAACATCGCAAGTATGCGAACCGTGTGAACCAGCAAGCACGGGCCGGATTTCAACTGGCAGTTCATGACCCTGTGCCAAGCCGAAGGATTGTAGCATGGTATGTGAATAGAATTGGTTTTTTGCTCCGGCATGGTAGTTGCTCTTTGTGATGCTGTAACATAATGTTTGATGAATGGTGCAATGTTGTGTGTTGTTTGTAGTTGGATTTGTATCATTGTCGTGGTTATTGAACACCATTGATGGGTTTGCCAATTTTTGTGATTTGTTAGGGATTCAACAATTAATGAAGGAATGGGATCCACAGTCCATGAACACCATCGTGAGGTTGAAAGGTATGTGTGGATGTAGATGGTAGGAATTTCACGCTTGTTTTTTTTTCCTTGTTGTTTTGGTATCATGGTTGTGATTATTGAGCACCAATTATAGACGTGCCAAACCCTCTGTGTGCGTTGTCAGGTATTCAACAACCAATGAACGCATGAGGAGTGCCAACCATCACCACAATTGTGACGTTGAAAGGTATGTGACCGTGTTATCATAGGAATAGCTCTTTCAACTTATTTTGTTGCTCTGTGTGTTGGAACGGCATGGTGCACCCGGGTAGTTTATTCATGGTAAGTTGCGACACATGATGTGTGCAGGTTGTTAATTGATCATCGTGGTCCCAACTTGCTTCGTATCAAGCTGTCAAGTGCAGCACAATTGGTTTCTGTCCAATTGGCCAACCACCTCTCCTCTAAGTTTGAGTGGCAACAAATCGGCCGTGGGTATGATTTTTGTGTCAAAGTGTGACGTTCTGCATCGTGTTCGTAATGATAATTGGGTATGCTTGTTGTGTCAAAGTGTTACGTTATGTCTTGTCTTGGTATTGAAGCTCATTTCTTACTCCAACTCATAGACGGTTTGTGATACAACTTGGGGAGCGATTCTATAACCAACGGCATGGCACAATTCGAGCGCCGGAGGAAGCTCATTTAAGCAATCACCCGGACATACAGGTAGGCCGTTGTTTGTTTTTCTGCTGTAAGAATCAAATAGAGTGGCTTGGTGGTTGAAGTTGAATTGTTGATACTTCATGAAATGGCGTATGTTTCTCCAGGTAATGATCCAGCACTTGTTTACGGTGGCAAACGTTGCGATCAAAGCAACACCAAGGAATTTGATGGACCAAGAGTACTATGATTTCCACCCTCTTCCTGGTATTGTTGCATGTACACTACCTCATTTTCCATGTACCCTCGCTTGCACAACAAATATGTTTACACTTGCATTGCATTTAATACGATTTACTCACTATGCCATTCTATGTTGCAGATCACAAGGATCAGGAAGCACTGGGAGACCTAATTTGTTCCGTGACCGTTGGAGGTGTGGGCCAAAGCCGCATGCGGCACGACGGCCAAGAAGTGATCGTACCGCTGGTCGATAATGAGATGCTGCTCTTCAACCGCGCTGTTCAGCACGACGTGCAGCAAAGGACAGCACACCGTGGGAACATCACCATGCGCTTCAACAGTGCACACGTAGCCCATCATTTGGGTGGGCACGAGACATCTTCCGTCCCGGACATACTGGCGGCAATTGCCAATTGTATGTAGGTAAATGGGATAATCCCTTAAACAATACATTGTATTGTCATTGTGTGGGTTTGGTTGATGCACAGGATTTGCTCGCTTTGGTATGTATATGTATTGTTCAATACATCATGGTGTGTCCAATGTTACATGATTGCCATCAAACAATGCATTGCACAATCAAATTGTTGTTGCCAAGAATTGGTTTTGTTCCTGCATTGGTGATTTGTGGAATGACTGCCCAATGTTACTTGTGTGCCATCAAACATTACATTGAGCAATCAATCAAATTGCCATTATCAATAATTGCTTGCATTGCATTGGTGCTTTGTGCTTTTTGTTGTTCAGTACAATGGGTCCAAGCTATGCTGGTGATCAGGTACTTCGATGAGATTACAATTTTTGAAGATCGCAACGGGCTATCAACAAATCAAATTTGCAGAGAAAGTTTTTATTTGCAATGGTATGTAGCATCACATGGAAACATGTTATCCAATTTGCAAGCCTCTGATCATACGATTAGTATTTTTGAACCTTGCAAAGGGCTATCAACAAATCAAATTTGTAGCGAAAGTTTTGATTTGCATGCAATGTGCAAGCCGCTACTTTGCTTGCATGGGATGGATGGAACTTGCTTGGATATGATTGTGTAAACACGCTCGGATTTTCGTTGCCACTACTCTCCTCTTTGTTGTCCGCTTGTATACTCTGCTGACCCTCCAGGCAATGGCCGGGCACCTCTCTTCACGTAGCGGTGGGTGGGGTCTTAGGTCACCCACCGGGGGCAATTACGCATTGTGGGAACCGGCTTGGATCTCCGTTGTGTGAACCGCCTTGGATCTCCATTGTGTAATGTGCTTTGACAACCGGTTTGGATTTCCATTGTGGGAACCGGGTTGGATCTTTGGGAAACGGACTTTGATCTCGGTTGTGGGAACCGGCTTGGATTTAATTGTGTAAACACGCTTGGATCTCCATTACCACTACTCCCCTCTTTGTTGTCCTCTTGTATACTGTGCGGACCCTCCAGGCAATGGCCGGGCACCTCTCTTCACATAGGGGTGGGTGGGGTCTTAGGTCACCCACCGGGGGCAATTACGCATAGTGGGAACCGGCTTGGATCTCCGTTGTGTGAACCGCCTTGGATCTCCATTGTGTAATGTGCTTTGACAACCGGTTTGGATTTCCATTGTGGGAACCGGGTTGGATCTTTGGGGAAACGGACTTTGATCTCGGTTGTGGGAACCGGCTTGGATTTAATTGTGTAAACACGCTTGGATCTCCATTACCACTATACTATGCGGACCCTCCAGGCAATGGCCGGGCACCTCTCTTCACACAGGGGTGGGTGGGGTCTTAGGTCACCCACCAGGGGCAATTACGCATAGTGGGAACCGGCTTGGATCACCGTTGTGTGAACCGCCTTGGATCTCCATTGTGTAATGTGCTTTGAGAACCGGTTTGGATCTCCGTTGTGGGAACCGGCTTGGATCTCTGATTGTGGGAACCGGCTTGGATCTCGTTGTGGGAACCGCCTTGGATCTCCATTTTGTAATGTGCTTTGGATCTCCTTTGTGGGAACCGGCTTGTATCTGGATTGTGTAAACACGCTTGGATCTCTGTTGTCCAACAACGTATGGATTCTTGTACTGCAAACGACTTCGCATTCCAATCAGTCCAGCTAGATTCTTTATTTGATCGAACACATTGGATTGCCAGTACGCAGTACAAATCTCTTCCGCTCATCAACCGCCCTCGACTGTGTGAATTGGCTTGGATCGTCATTTGCAATCTCCACTCTTTGAGCAGAAGTGTGTGGTTGTGGTTGATCACTTGAATACATCATGGTGTGTCATATGTTCATTGGTTGGGATGAAACAATGCAATGCACAATCAAATAGCTATTACCACAAATATGTTTGTTTCTGCACTGGTGCTTTGTAGCATGACTGCGTGTTCACTACATGTGTTGTACAATAAATCATGGTGTGTCGAATGTTACTTTTTTGCCATCAAACAATGCATTGAACAATCAAATTGCTATTGCCACCATTTGTTTTTCCCGTTGCATGGGTGCTTTGTAGCATGACTGCATGATGAGTAGAATGGGTCTTCGGTTAGTTTTTTATAAAGTCAAAACTATGCTTCTAGCTATCAAGGGATGACTAAACAAAAAAATGTACTTGGATACGATTACGTTTTTCGAAATTAGCAAAGCTATGCTTCTAGTGATCAAGGAATGACTAAACAAAAGTGAAGTAGTTTGAGGATTTTCGAAATCAGCAAAGGTCTATCAACAAATCAAGTTTCCAAACAACGTTTTGATTTGCAATGATAGGTAGCACCACAATGTCATACATAGCACGACAAAGCCATATTATCATTATCTTGGTAAGTAAGTAGTATAGCAATCTTGTTGTTTTTACCAACTAATTCTGTTTCCTCTTAGGTACACCGCACAAAATGTTCATTTCGGAAATCACCGCCATGGAAAAGACCGTGTCCATTGATGGCCGCTTGGTGGATGTCGCGGAGAAAAATAAGTTGATCACCACAAAATACGGGGAACGAGCAATTGTTGACGTTGTCATAATGGATGGCCAGCAAGACCGGGTAAATGTAACAATTTGGTGCAACAATACCGAGATTGCCTTCCAAAAACGACAGACATTGTTGGTTGGAGATGTATATCGGTGGAGTGGTTTGGAGGTTAATCCCATTCCTATTGGAAAGGAGAGGTTCTACTCGCACAAAAAGTGGTTCTTGTCAACGAGAGGAACCTCCAATTGGATTGCCATTGATGGGGCAGGCTTCCCACAAAATCATCTCATCTTTGAGACTTTCGATACATTCATCAAGGACAAAGTTGGAAATATTTTGGGCAAAATTGCTAGTGTTGGAGAAGTCAAAGATATCATGTCCGATGAACGTAAAAAGTGCAGGGAAATCACCTTGGCACACCCTGAGGCTACATTTCGCTTGCCTGTTACCATTTGGGGTGAGCATGCTGTAAAGTCTTACAAGCAAGATGAAGTGGTTGGTTTCGTTGCCTGCAGTTGGACAGAAGGCAAGCTCATGGCACATACACGTGGAATTGCAGACCGTAATAGCATTCCTGACCATTCTTACACAAAAGTAGCAAATTGGGTCCCAACTTGTACATTGGCCACGCTCCCATTGCCCGAGAAAATGGCGACACATATTGATTGGGCAAAGTTCAACGACACCGAAACATGGCCCTTTGATGGTTTGTGGAGGTTGGCAGGCATGATAAAAGGTATCGAATTGCGTGGACTTGTCGTTGATGGTTGTCCAGTTTGCGAAAGAGAATCGGATGTAACTGAACGTGATTACACTTGCCAATGCGGACAAAAGGTGAAGGCAATCGCAATTTTCAAGCCACAAATTACGTTGCATGCAACGGATGTGTGTCGTACGCAAGTTGCAGGTGTGGGAACTAACGCATTAGGTGAAAAGCTATTTGGCATGCAAGCCGGAAAGTTTCGTTTGTTTTACCGTACCACACCGCACCAAGTGGAGGCAATGTTGCAAAGCTTCATGGACAAGCAAGTTTTCTTCAACTTTTATGTTCGGAAAAATCCAAACAAAAGTGGCAAGGAAGCAAACAAATTCTATTTGACGCACTTCAAAGATGTACAAGATGAAGTCATGGATGCAACGATGTCACCATGTACTCCGGTGCGTCTCGAATCAACAACGCAACCTGCAGTCATGAGCCAATTTGAAACGGCCATTCGGTTTTTCAAATCTGCGTCGACCCCAAAAACAAGGAAACTTGTACATCAGCGATTGGAGGGCATGTGGAACACGCACATGCGTTCATTGTTGGGTGATGCAAAGAAGGTGATGGATTTGCTAACAGATATTCAGATAGACAATCCCACCAGTGACGACGACTTTGGAATTTCTGGAAGCATTACAAACATGCTAATGGCCTCTATTGAGACGCACATTGCTCAATTTCCTCCCCAAACACGTACAATGGCACTGCTTGAGATGAGTGAAAACCTCACCCAACCAGCCATGCAAACATGGATCCAAGAGAAGTTAGATCAGTGCCTTGAGCTTGCTTTGCCGGCATCGTCCCCACAAAATACAACACCCACTCCAACCAAAAGCACCAAGATGAACCTCGCCAATCTCAACCCAAAGTCTTTGGGTCCTTCTTTTGATAGCTTGGTTGCCCAAGAAACGTCCTCCTCTCAAAAAGTCGATTTGCTGTCCACTCCCATTTTGTCTGGGGATGAAGAATCTGATAGGATTGACAGTGAAACCCTTGCAAAGGGCCAAACCTTTAAGGACGTGGACGTTGAACCACAAGTTGCAATTGCAAGTGAACCTCAGCTTTCGCCAAAGGCAAAAAAGCAGCAGCAGGACCAAATTGCAGACCCCGATCCAAAGAGCCCCAAAGGGGCCTGCAAAAAGACGACCAAGGACAATTTGCTGTCCGTTCCAATTTTGTCCGGTGATGAGGGATCCGATGAGAATGACGGTGAGAGCCTTCAAAAGGACCAAACCTCTAAGGATGTGAATGTTGAACAAGAAGGTGCAAGTGCAAGTGAACCTCATATTTTCCCAAGTACAAGAAAGCAGCCTGAAGGCCACATTACAAACCCCGATCCAAAACGGCCCAAAAGGGACTCCAAACCGAGGGACAAACATTAGGGCACAAGTGTACGTTTGTAGCTCCGACAAATTGGTATGGTGCCAAAATGTGCTCATCACGGCATGTCCCAAAGCATGGAACATCCACTGCACATCTTAGTTGGCGATATGTCAACACTTCAATGCGATTTGCCTGTGACAAAATGTGCAATCACGTGCTACCAAAAAACTTTGTGCATACTGGATGCTATGTGGGTATGGGACAATGTGTAGCCTACAACGCTTGGTATGTACATGATTTCAACTGACGCCTCCCAAAACATTTCGTTAAAATTTCCCCACTGCTACAAAGTTTCAAATGCCTCTTCCGTGGAGTATAATGAAGTGGTATATACTTTCAAATGATGTTCCACATGTCACTAAGTTGTTTTGGGTATGGAACCATGTTTAGCCTGCGACACTTGGTATACACTTGGGACATCCCATGTCATTGGTTCCAATACGCAAGACTATTTCTTTCTCCGGGATTGTTCGGAATGTCACTAGGTTGTTGTGGGTATGGAACTATGTTTAGCCTACAGCACTTAGTATACACTCAGGACATTTGAAGTCATTGGTTCCAACACACATCATTCACTTCTTCACTGCGGAAAGTCAACTGGATGAAAAAAGAACCCCAGCCGGGGCAAAAAAGAAAAAAAAACAAAAAAACATACCCATATGGGCCAAAAACGAAAAAAAATTAACCGGCAAGCTCCGCCAAGGCCAAAAAGCCAAACACAAGAGAAACGCTTGTCCGGGAAAAAATGCCAAAAACACCAAAAAAAGTCTTGCCTTGGCGGGAACACGCCACTCTAGGTTACAAGGCTGGAGCATTAGGGTGTATCAAATGCACCAAGATGAGCTGTGGAGTAACACCAGGTAAGCAAATCTCCCTTGTGTGAACCGGCTTGGATCCCCATTGTGTGAACCGGCTTGGATCCTGTTGTGTGAACCGGCTTGGATCTCCGTTGTGTGAACCGGCTTGGATCTCGTTGTGGGAACCGGCTTGGATCTCCGTTGTGTGAACCGGCTTGGATCTCCAATGTGTGAACCGGCTTGGATCTCCATTGTGTGAACCGGCTTGGATCTCCATGGTGTGAACCGGCTTGGATCTCCATTGTGTGAACCGGCTTGGATCTCCATTGTGTGAAACGACTCGAATATCCGTTGTGTGAACCAGGTTGGATCTCTATTGTGTGAACCGGCTTGGATCTCCATTGTGTGAACCGGCTTGGATCTCCGTTGTGTGAACCGGCTTGGATCTCCATTGTGTGAACCGGCTTGGATCTCCATTTTGTGAAACGACTCGGATATCCGTTGTGTGAACCAGCTTGCATCTCCATTGTGTGAACCGGCTTGGATCTCCGTTGTGTGAACCGGCTTGGATCTCCGTTGTGTGAACCAGCTTGGATCTCCGTTGCGTGAACCGGCTTGGATCTCCGTTGTGTGAACCGGCTTGGATCTCCATTGTGTGAACCGCCTTGGATCTCCATTGTGTGAACCGCCTTGGATCTCCATTGTGTGAACCGGCTTGGATCTCCATTGTGTGAACCGGCTTGGATCTCCATTTTGTGAAACGGCTTGGATCTCCGTTGTGTGAACCAGCTTGGATCTCCATTGTGTGAACCGGCTTGGATCTCCATTGTGTGAACCGGCTTGGATCTCCATTGTGTGAACCGGCTTGGATCTCCGTTGTGTGAACCGGCTTGGATCTCCGTTGTGTGAACCAGCTTGGATCTCCGTTGCGTGAACCGGCTTGGATCTCCATTTTGTGAAACGACTCGGATATCCGTTGTGTGAACCAGCTTGGATCTCCATTGTGTGAACCAGCTTGGATCTCCATTGTGGGAACCAGCTTGGATCTCCGTTGTGTGAACCAGCTTGGATCTCCGTTGTGTGAACCGGCTTGGATCTCCGTTGTGTGAACCAGCTTGGATCTCCGGTGCGTGAACCGGCTTGGATCTCCATTTTGTGAAACGACTCGGATATCCGTTGTGTGAACCAGCTTGGATCTCCATTGTGTGAACCAGCTTGGATCTCCATTGTGGGAACCGGCTTGGAACTCCATTGTGTGAACCGGCTTGGATCTCCATTGTGTGAACCGGCTTGGATCTCCGTTGTGTGAACCGGCTTGGATCTCCGTTGTGTGAACCGGCTTGGATCTCCATTGTGTGAACCGGCTTGGATCTCCATTGTGTGAACCGGCTTGGATCTCCGTTGTGGGAACCGGCTTGGATCTCCATTATGTGAACCGGCTTGGATCTCCGTTGTGTGAACCGGCTTGGATCTCCGTTGTGTGAACCGGCTTGGATCTCCATTTTGTGAAACGACTCGGATATCCGTTGTGTGAACCAGCTTGGATCTCCATTGTGTGAACCAGCTTGGATCTCCATTGTGTGAACCGGCTTGGATCTCCATTGTGTGAACCGGCTTGGATCTCCATGGTGTGAACCGGCTTGGATCTCCATTGTGTGAACCGGCTTGGATCTCCGTTGTGTGAACCGCCTTGGATCTCCATTGTGTGAACCGGCTTGGATCTCCATTGTGTGAACCGGCTTGGATCTCCGTTGTGTGAACCGCCTTGGATCTCCATTATGTGAACCGGCTTGGATCTCCATTGTGTGAACCGCCTTGGATCTCCGTCGTGTGAACCGGCTTGGTTCTCCATTGTGTGAACCAGCTTGGATCCTGTTGTGTGAACCGGCTTGGATCTCCGTTGTGTGAACCGGCTTGGATCTCCATTGTGTGAACCGGCTTGGATCTCCGTTGTGGGAACCGGCTTGGATCTCCGTTGTGTGAACCGGCTTGGATCTCCATTTTGTCAAACGACTCGGATATGCGTTGTGTGAACCAGCTTGGATCTCCATTGTGTGAACCAGCTTGGATCTCCATTGTGGGAACCGCCCTGGATCTCCGTTTTGTGAACCGGCTTGGTTCTTCATTGTGTGAACCGGCTTGGATCTCCATTGTGTGAACCGGCTTGGATCTCCATTGTGTGAACCGGCTTGGATCTCCGTTGTGTGAAACGGCTTGGATCTCTGTTGTGGGAACCGGCTCGGATCTCCATTGTGTGAACCGGCTTGGATCTCCATTTTGTGAAACGACTCGGATATCCGTTGTGTCAACCAGCTTGGATCTCCGTTGTGTGAACCGGCTTGGATCTCCGTTGTGTGAACCAGCTTAGATCTCCGTTGTGGAAACCAGCTTGGATCTCCATTGTGTGAACCAGCTTGGATCTCCATTTTGTGAACCAGCTTGGATCTCCGTTGTGTGAACCAGCTTGGATCTCCGTTGTGTGAACCAGCTTTGATCTCCATTGTGTGAACCAGCTTGGATCTCCGTTGTGTGAACCAGCTTGGATCTCCGTTGTGTGAACCAGCTTGGATCTCCATTGTGTGAACTAGCTTTCATCCCCATTGGGTGTTATATGGCAATGTCCTGAGATCCACATTGCGAAGCTCCACCACCATTCGAGCTAACCCTCTGTCATCCCTAATAAGAACACTTTTTGTTTGGCATATTATGGATATGCACATTTCCCTAGGTTACTTGGCATGAGGCTTTTTTTAGCTTGTTAACTACACCATCAAAGTGTTCTTATTAGGGACCGGTGCAAAATTATGAAGGTTAACCTCGTAGGCCGGATACCCAACTGTGAGGACGAGGCCCTTCACCTATGACCCCATGTGTATTGCGCATGTAGGGTTTATATTTCCTATTGTACCTATAAGACCCATATCACGCATAGGCTCTATAGCACCCATGAAATGCCTGGGACTCATATGACCAAAGCAACCATATGGCACCAATGAGACCCACCCACCTATATGACATGTAGCACCTAAAAACCTACGGGACCAATTCAACCTATGGGAGATGTAGGGCATATAGGACATACACAACCTATCACAAGTACCGGGCCTATAACACCTATAGCACCTATAGCACCAACAGGGCCTATGGCATTTACATAGGTTATAAGAGCTATAACACCTCTACCCAGAGGACATGCTGCACGTAACTTTGAACTTGATTCACCTTTGCTGTTTGATGAGTTTGTGTGCTTGCCGTATGTGATCACTACTGCACCCAATAGGTAGACCCAAATAATCCCAAAGACATTCCAAAGAAGGTTGCATGATGTTTACCTCAAACGTGTCTTCCTCTGCCCTTCACTGATCATGTATTGCTCAAGAATGTTTATCATGCATTGTGTCTTTTGTTCTTTCAGGATCTTTGTCTTAGGGCGCTCTTGCACTTTTCTATCAACTTTGCCTTGATCTTCGATTGACCAACTACCATCCAGTCCATAAAGAATGACAACGCATTATGGGCTACTTTGGATGAACAACAGCTGCTTTGCTGCATCCAGTCTCCAATTCCTTGGCACAATCCCACTTTTTGTTGATTGCGTCAGCAATGACTTGGGATCCAATAAGACAGACTCTCCAATCCGTCTTGCAGTGGAACACCTTTTGATTGCTTTGATGGAATGTGGCAATGGAGAACTGCCACCCAAATCGCCATACACATTCGGGAATAGTGATGATTGTCACCAACAATTGCGAATTCATGTTGCCCATGCTGCGGAGTACTTAGTTCATTTCCATCCACAACACAACCGGCAACAAGATGTGCATGAATTTCTGGGCTTGCTATTAGCATGGATTTGGCAACTTGCCCTTCTTGTCAACAAGAGCGCATGGCATCAGAAATCAGCGCAAGGGGAACATGCAACCGATGTACCAAGGTCACTTGCCGTTCTTGCCAACAAGAGCGTATGGCATCAGAAATCAGTGCGAGAGGTACATGCAAGCGATGCACCAAAGTCACTTGTACCTCTTGCCAACAAGAGCGCATGGCATCCGAAATTAGTGCTAGAGGTACATGCAACCGATGTACCAAGGTCACTTGCCCTTCTTGTCAACAAGAGCGCATGGCATCAGAAATCAGTGCAAGAGGTACATGCAACCGATGTACCAAGGTCACTTGCCCTTCTTGCCAACAAGAACGCATGGCATCGGAAATGAGTGCAAGGGGTACATGCAACTGCTGTACCAGGGTCATTTGCCCTTCTTGCCAACAAGAGCACATAGCATCACAAATTACTGCAAATGGGACATGCCAGCAATGCACCAAAATCACTTGTCCTTCTTGCCAACAAGAGCGTGTGCACTCTGAATTTGGTAAACATGCAACGTGCCAACGTTGTAGAACTATCTGCTGCCCATGTTGCAACCTTGAAAGAATGCCTTGTGAATTCAATGCCGGAGGTGCCGACCAAAGATGTGTGCATTGTCAAGCTGCGGGACTACAATGCGCTTCGTGCAATGAATTAAAGCCAAAAACATCCTTTACCGCTACCCAAATAGCATTAGGGAGCAACAGGAGATGCATGCATTGCTCACAAAAACATCAAAAACCCACCAAGCGTTCATTGCAAGATGCACTACAATGCTTCTCTTGTGGCCTTCGGCGGTTGCGTGCAGACTTTACAAAGAGCCAATGGAAACTTGGTACCAAAAAGCGTTGTTCTTCTTGTGTTGCTTCAAAAAATTTCAATCAACTTGACAAACATGAGAAAGGCAAGGGGCAAGGTGTACATCCCGTGCAGGGTTCCTCACAGAAAGGTCTCAACGAAAAGCAAACAACCAACATTCCACCACACACCATCGTTAGTGATGATGAGGATTATGCATTACCCCCAAGGAAAAAAAGACATGCTATTCACCAAGATGAGTCAACTGGTCATCAACCCAAACTTGTCACCAATGACGATGAAGAGCATGGATTACATACAAAGCGAGTTAAGAAGAACCACGACAAAAAACGGCCCCATGACGATCTACAACCTAAACCTCCCCATAAGCGCAAACCACAAAAAAACCAAGACACCACATCATCATCCAACATGACCAAAGTACAATGCCTACTTGATCTCCCCATTGCTTCATATCCAGCAATGTATGAATATTTGGACAAGAACAATTTTGAGGTTGGCATGCAATTGCTTGGGGCTACAAACAAAGCTAACATCCGCAAGCAATATCTTCACCTATCTGTAAAGCTTCACCCGGACAAAGATCAAAGCAACGTTCATGCCACTGAACGATTTGCTTTACTCCTTAGAACATATGAGATGTTGCAAAAAATGCTGTAACGTGACACACTATTAGGCACATCCAAAGTAGTAATGGTGTGCATGCTAGTACTCAACCGCAATGTCATGCATTACAAATGTAAAATGTGCGTCACCTGAGGTGACCGGACTCAAGTGGGATCTATGACTTGAGCTTCGCAACCGGTGGCGCCGGTAGCAATATGGTCATCGGTTTCGCTTGCCAAAGGCCGAAGGGTGATTCACATTGACATTTTGCTTTTGCAAGTCTACCTTTAAAACTCTTTTTGCATATCCATCACCAAAATTATCCTGTAAAGCTAGCAACATTGGCTAGCAAGCGGCGGGCAAATCAAAAGAGCTTGGTGGGTGGGTATGTGTCTGTGTGTTTGTTTGCGTGTCTGTATGTGGCACTATGGCACTATCGCGCACCACCTCCATCAACAACCAAAACCCGATGCTGTGGGGATTTTGGACAATGTCTAGTCCTGTTAATCGGCTTTTAACGACCAGCTCCACCATCAACCAAGATTCGGCGCTGTGGGGATTTTGGATCATGTCTAATCCTGGTAGTCGATTTCTTGACCTCCGCAACACGGTCTACATACAAGCAATACCGACGCTTTGGGGATGTTGGATCATGTCACGTCCTGTTAGTCGTGTGCTTGTAATCCACTATACAACAACGCCGCAACCATATACACCCACTAGCTACTTACTTGCCTGCCGCTTCCGGAGATGGGTAGGGCTACTGGCGAGGACACTCCGGGGCTTTCCATATCGAAGCCAAATCAAAAGTCCGGCCATACGGCCCCCGCAAGTCGGGAACGACGGCAAGGCGGGGCCTCCAGGGTACGTCGGAAAGACCGCCACAAAACCCCTCTGTTTTGCTTTGAGTAATTTACCATCATCTTACAACCATAGTTGCAATGGGACCAATTTTTTTGCATGCTCATAATAAAACAAGTCAAAATTTCTATGTGTTTAGGCCATTTGATGATATTATGACCACACAATATGACCATCCAAGATATGTAAAGCATGTTTTAGCCCATATTTATGTAGTTTATACCCTATTTATACCCTACTTTGGGTGTGTGTTGCTTGGGATAGATTCTCTGCGAGGTGGACTTGCCGAAGGCAATAGAATTCGACTTTTTCCGAAACCCTTTTGTCGCCCCTGGGATGGGTTTGCGTGATCATTTGGTGACAATACGGGTACTTGAGCACCCATGGGGACCCATGTAGTGGCCGCTAGGCCCATATAGCCCGAGCCATGGCCCCCCCAAAAGCCCCAAAATTGCTGTTGTGTAGGCTGTTTGGTGACACCTGCAAATCACCTCGCAGAGGTTGTTAGATCAAAGCCAGGCAGGCGTATATAGGGGAAAACGCCACATACCCCCCCATTTTGGCCTTTTTGGGCCTATTCGCGTACCCTACCCCAAGGGGTTGAATTGTTAGTTTAACCCCTTGTAAAATCATTATTTTGTCCAATAATCGCATCCCCCAATGAGTTTTTGGTCCGGACCTCCCCAGACCCCCCCCCACTTGAAACCCACTTTTTTCAGGTTTTGAGGGAGGGGGGGGGGGGGGGGGTGGGGGGGGGGGGGTGGGGGGGGGGTCAAAAAATGACCCCCCCTTTTTTTGGGTCGAAAATCATGAATCTTTTGGTTTTTTTCGATTTTGAGCCGAAAAAGTTTTTCCGGGTCCCGACTCTATGGGGTTTGTATGGGGCGGAGTGGGACGAGCGCTTATGCAGTTTATGCACTTTTCAGCCATTTTTGCTATGTTCGTCGACCTCGGTGACCCTGTGGTACCTACTCTGAGGGGTGCAAGTGGGGATGTTGTGACAGTATATGCCTACTAGGATACGGAAGGACGTTTTTTGCAGTGTCTAGCCTTGCCTAGGGCCGTCCACAACCCGTGCCAAAGACGCGAAATGACTGTTTCCACCAATAATGGCTTAGTGAATGGGCCAGTACACAACCTGCTTATGCAGTTTTTCACCCCAGGCAGCTCAAAAATCGAAGTTTTCGAAACTTGTTTTTTTGATATTGTGACCACCCAAAATGACATTTCAAGCTATGCAAAGCATGTTTTAGGCCGTATTTACGTGTTTTTCACCCTATTTGGGTGTTAGGTCCGGGGGGGGGGGGGGTCTCCCAAGGGATTGGTACACAACCTGCTTATGCAGTTTTTCACCCCGGACAGCTCAAAAATCGAAGTTTCCGAAACTTGTTTTTTTGATATTGTGACCACACAATATGACCATCCAAGGTATGTAAAGCATGTTTTAGGCCGTATTTACGTGTTTTTCACCCGATATGGGTATTAGGTCCGGGGGGGGGGGGGGTCTCCCAAGGGATTGGTACACAACCTGCTTATGCAGTTTTTCACCCCGGACAGCTCAAAAATCGAAGTTTCCGAAACTTGTTTTTTTGATATTGTGACCACACAATATGACCATCCAAGGTATGTAAAGCATGTTTTAGGCCGTATTTACGTGTTTTTCACCCGATATGGGTATTAGGTCCGGGGGGGGGGGGGTCTCCCAAGGGATTGGTACACAACCTGCTTATGCAGTTTTTCACCCCGGACAGCTCAAAAATCGAAGTTTCCGAAACGTCTTTTTTTGATATTGTGACCACACAATATGACCATCCAAGGTATGTAAAGCATGTTTTAGGCCGTATTTACGTGTTTTTCACCCGATTTGGGAATCAGGTCCGGGGGGGGGGGGGGGGGCTCCCAAGGGTTTGGTACACAACCTGCTTATGCAGTTTGTCACCCTGGGCAGCTCAAAAATCGAAGTTTTCGAAACTTGTTTGTTTGATATTGTGACCACCTAAAATGACCATCCAAGGTATGTAAAGCATGTTTTAGGCCGTATTTACATGTTTTTCACCCTATTTGGGTATTGGGTTAGGGGGGGGGGGGGGGCTCCCAAGGGATTGGTACACAACCTGCTTATGCAGTTTTTCACCCCGGACAGCTCAAAAATCGAAGTTTTCGAAACATATTTTTTTGATATTGTCATCACCCAAAATGACCATTCAAGCAATGTAAAGCATGTTTTAGGCCGTATTTACGTGTTTTTCACCCTATTTGGGTATTGGGTCGGGGGGGGGTCTCCTAGGGGATTGGTACACAACCTGCTTGTGCAGTTTTTCACCGTGGAGAGCTCAAAAATCGAAGTTTTCGAAACTTGTTTTTTTGATACCGTGATCACCTAAAATGACCATCCAAGGTATGTAAAGCATGTTTTAGGCCGTATTTATGTAGTTTCCACCCTATTTTGGGTACGTGTTGCTCGGTGTAGATTCTCTGCGAGGTGGACTTGCCGAAGGCAATAGAATCACCTCGCAGAGGTTGTTAGATCAAAGCCAGGCAGGCGTATATATGGGGAAAACGCCACATACCCCCCCATTTTGGCGTTTTTGGGCCTATTCGCGTACCCTACCCCAAGGGGTTGAATTGTTGGTTTAACCCCTTGTAAAATCATTATTTTGCCCAATAAACGCATCCCCCAATGAGTTTTTGGTCCGGACCCCCCCAGACCCCCCCCACTTGAAACCCACTTTTTTGAGGTTTTGAGGGAGGGGGTGGGGGGGTGGGGGGGTGGGGGGGGGGGGGTCAAAAAATGACCCCCCCATTTTTTGGGTCGAAAATCATGAATCTTTTGGTTTTTTTCGATTTTGAGCCGAAAAAGTGTTTCCGGGTCCCGACTCCATAGGGTTTGTATGGGGCGGAGTGGGACGAGCGCTTATGCAGTTTATGCACTTTTTCAGCCATTTATGCTATGTTGGCGGTTTTGGCGACCTCGGTGACCCCGTGGTATCCACTCCGAGGGGTGTGAGTGGGGATGTTGTGACAGTATCTGCCTCCTAGTATACGGAAGGACGTTTTTTGCAGTCTCTAGCCTTGCTTAGGGCCGTTCACAACCCGTGCCAAAAACGCAAAATGGCTCTTTCCACCAATAATGGCTTAGTGAATGGGCTGGT
This sequence comes from Eutreptiella sp. 'Long Island Sound 2002', assembly GCA_964036045.1. Classification (NCBI taxonomy): domain Eukaryota; phylum Euglenozoa; class Euglenophyceae; order Eutreptiales; family Eutreptiaceae; genus Eutreptiella; species Eutreptiella sp. 'Long Island Sound 2002'. The sequence continues at coordinate 26,715 of CAXIWF010000995.1, forward strand.
ACACAACCTGCTTATGCAGTTTTTTACCCTGGACAGCTCAAAAATCGAAGTTTCCGAAACTTACTTTTTTGACATCGTGATCACCTAAAATGACCATCCAAGCTATGTAAAGCATGTTTTAGGCCGTATTTACGTGTTTTTCACCCGATTTGGGTATTAGGTCCGGGGGAGGGGTCTTCCAAGGGATTGGTACACAACCTGCTTATGCACTTTTTCACTATGGGGAGCTCAAAAATCGAAGTTTTCGAAACTTGTTTTTTTGATATTGTGACCACCCAAAATGACCATCCAAGCTATGCAAAGCATGTTTTAGGCCGTATTTGCGTGTTTTTCACCCTATTTGGGTGTTAGGTCCGGGGGGGGGGGGTCTCCCAAGGGACGGGTGCACAACCTGCTTATGCAGTTTTTCAACCCGGACAGCTCAAAAATCGAAGTTTTTGAAACTTTTTTTTTTGATATTGTGACCACCCAAAATGACATGTCAAGCTATGCAAAGCATATTTTAGGCCGTATTTACGTGTTTTTCACCCTATTTGGGTGTTGGGTCCGGGGGCGGGGGGGGGGGTGTCTCCCAAGGGACGGGTGCACAACCTGCTTATGCAAATTTTTCACCCCGGACGGCTCAAAATGGAAGTCACCTCGCAGAGGTTGTTAGATCAAAGCCAGGCAGGCGTATATATGGGGAAAACGCCACATACCCCCCATTTTGGGCCTATTCGCGTACCCTACCCCAAGGGTTGAATTGTTAGTTTAACCCCTTGTAAAATCATTATTTTGTCCAATAAACGCATCCCCAATGAGTTTTTGGTCCGGACCCCCCCAGACCCCCCCACTTGAAACCCACTTTTTAGGGGGGGGGGGGGTGGGGGTGGGGGTGGGGGGGTGGGGGGGTGGGGGGGGGTCAAAAATGTCGAAAAAATGACCCCCCCTTTTTTTGGGTCGAAAATCATGAATCTTTTGGTTTTTTTCGATTTTGAGCCGAAAAAGTGTTTCCGGGTCCCGACTCCATAGGGTTTGTATGGGGCGGAGTGGGACGAGCGCTTATGCAGTTTATGCACTTTTCAGCCATTTATGCTATGTTGGCGGTTTTGGCAACCTCGGTGAACCCGTGGTACCCACTCCGAGGGGTGTGAGTGGGGATGTTGTGACAGTATATGCCTACTAGGATACGGAAGGACGTTTTTTGCCGTGTCTACCCCTGCTTATGGCCGTTCACAACCCGTGCCAAAGACGCGAAATGACTGTTTCCACCAATAATGTCCTAGTGAATGGGGAGGTACACAACCTGCTTATGCAGTTTTTCACCCCAGGCAGCTCAAAAATCGAAGTTTTCGAAACTTGTTTTTTGATATTGTGACCACCCAAAATGACATTTCAAACTATGCAAAGCATGTTTTAGGCCGTATTTACGTGTTTTTCACCCTATTTGGGTGTTAGGTCGGGGGGGGGGGGGGTCTCCCAAGGGACGGGTGCACAACTTGCTTATGCAGTTTTTCAACCCGGACAGCTCAAAAATCGAAGTTTTCGAAACTTGTTTTTTTGATATTGTGACCACCCAAAATGACATTTCAAGCTATGCAAAGCATGTTTTAGGCCGTATTTACGTGTTTTTCACCCTATTTGGGTATCAGGTCGGGGGGGGGGGGGGGTCTCCCAAGGGACGGGTGCACAACTTGCTTATGCAGTTTTTCACCCCAGGCAGCTCAAAAATCGAAGTTTTCGAAACTTGTTTTTTTTGATATTGTGACCACCCAAAATGACATTTCAAACTATGCAAAGCATGTTTTAGGCCGTATTTACGTGTTTTTCACCCTATTTGGGTGTTAGGTCGGGGGGGGGGGGGGGGGGTCTCCCAAGGGACGGGTGCACAACTTGCTTATGCAGTTTTTCAACCCGGACAGCTCAAAAATGGAAGTTTTCGAAACTTGTTTTTTTGATATTGTGACCACCCAAAATGACATTTCAAACTATGCAAAGCATGTTTTAGGCCGTATTTACGTGTTTTTCACCCTATTTGGGTGTTAGGTCGGGGGGGGGGGGGGTCTCCCAAGGGACGGGTGCACAACTTGCTTATGCAGTTTTTCAACCCGGACAGCTCAAAAATCGAAGTTTTCGAAACTTGTTTTTTTGATATTGTGACCACCCAAAATGACATTTCAAGCTATGCAAAGCATGTTTTAGGCCGTATTTACGTGTTTTTCACCCTATTTGGGTATCAGGTCGGGGGGGGGGGGGGTCTCCCAAGGGACGGGTGCACAACCTGCTTATGCAGTTTTTCACCCCAGGCAGCTCAAAAATCGAAGTTTTCGAAACTTGTTTTTTTGATATTGTGACCACCCAAAATGACATTTGAAACTATGCAAAGCATGTTTTAGGCCGTATTTACGTGTTTTCACCCTATTTGGGTGTTAGGTCGGGGGGGGGGGGGGGTCTCCCAAGGGACGGGTGCACAACTTGCTTATGCAGTTTTTCAACCCGGACAGCTCAAAAATCGAAGTTTTCGAAAACTTGTTTTTTTGATATTGTGACCACCCAAAATGACATTTCAAACTATGCAAAGCATGTTTTAGGCCGTATTTACGTGTTTTTCACCCTATTTGGGTGTTAGGTCGGGGGGGGGGGGGGTCTCCCAAGGGACGGGTGCACAACTTGCTTATGCAGTTTTTCAACCCGGACAGCTCAAAAATCGAAGTTTTCGAAACTTGTTTTTTTGATATTGTGACCACCCAAAATGACATTTCAAGCTATGCAAAGCATGTTTTAGGCCGTATTTACGTGTTTTTCACCCTATTTGGGTATCAGGTCGGGGGGGGGGGGGGGGGTCTCCCAAGGGACGGGTGCACAACTTGCTTATGCAGTTTTTCACCCCGGACAGCTCAAAAATCGAAGTTTTCGAAACTTGTTTTTTTGATATTGTGACCACCCAAAATGACATTTCAAACTATGCAAAGCATGTTTTAGGCCGTATTTACGTGTTTTTCACCCTATTTGGGTGTTAGGTCGGGGGGGGGGGGGGTCTCCCAAGGGACGGGTGCACAACTTGCTTATGCAGTTTTTCAACCCGGACAGCTCAAAAATCGAAGTTTTCGAAACTTGTTTTTTTGATATTGTGACCACCCAAAATGACATTTCAAACTATGCAAAGCATGTTTTAGGCCGTATTTACGTGTTTTTCACCCTATTTGGGTGTTAGGTCGGGGGGGGGGGGGGTCTCCCAAGGGACGGGTGCACAACTTGCTTATGCAGTTTTTCACCCCGGACAGCTCAAAATGGAAGTTTTTGAAACTTGTTTTTGTGATATTGTGATCACCTAAAATGATCATCCAAGGTATGTAAAGCATGTTTTAGGCCGTATTTACGTGTTTTTCACCCGATTTGGGTATTAGGTCCAAGGGGGGGGGGGGGGGTCTCCCAAGGGATTGGTACACAACCTGCTTATGCAGTTTGTCACCCTGGGCAGCTCAAAAATCGAAGTTTTCGAAACTTGTTTTTTTGATACCGTGATCACCTAAAATGATCATCCAAGGTATGTAAAGCATGTTTTAGCCGGTATTTATGTAGTTTCCACCCTATTTTGGGTGTGTGTTGCTCGCGGTAGATTCTCTGCGAGGTGGACTTGCCGAAGGCAATAGAATTTTCGAACTTGTTTTTTTGATATTGTGACCACCCAAAATGACCATCCAAGCTATGGAAAGCATGTTTTCGGCCGTATTTACGTGTTTTTC
>CAXIWF010000996.1:0-19995 GCA_964036045.1 Eutreptiella sp. 'Long Island Sound 2002'
AGCAAACATTTCTGGAGTTATTACCATTCCATCGTTGAACTCTTTGATTTTCAGAACTCTAGTGATTAACTTGATGTAAAAGGAGCAATCCGCGGCCCCGCCAGCCATGGTTGAGACAATGTGCTTTGATACCGGAAAAACTTTTTTTACAGTGCGAGAGCTAACATATTTTCCCATGGATGCTTTTGAGTCGACGCACACTATGACCGAATCTCTGTAGATAAAAGAAAGAGTAGTTGTGCCATGGAGTTGAATCTTCTTAACATCATAAGGAAACACAGTGCTGTCTAGAATATTAGTTCGATAATCAGAGAACTGCCGGTAGAAATCGTCAACTCCGTCGTCACGGACGGATTTATCATACGAAGGGGTTTGTTCTCTGATGATTCCAAAAGTGCTCCAAGATGGGCCGCAAGATGGGCAGGCATGATCAGCTGCCACCGAAGCCAGTCTTACCATAAGAACGCATAGATATAGAAAATTGACCATTATACGGTTCTAATGGAAGATAGTAGAGTACTTGGATATCGTGATGTAAAATCGAATGCCATCTAAATTAACAAATTAGTTTGACGTGGGATATGAATCGAAGTATATGACGGTGGACTGTCCACTTAAAAGAAGCACGCAAATTACGAGTAATAAAGGCACTGAAGCCTGAGTTATAAATGAACACGATTCTTCGAATACCAATAATGGATTACGAGACTCGTAATTAATTGCACTGTGCAACAAGTCGAGGCGCAATTTTCACGAATCCTGGAATCCCCTGGTGGAAAAGATTCCACAGCAGGAGTGGATTTGTGAAAATTGCGAGTCGACAACCCAGCGGCTGGAAATCCTTGTAAATCCAGCCGTTACTGCCGGAACTGCATTGCAGAGCAGCCGCAAAGAAACGGTTCCACAGTACCTATATTTACTCGGAATTTACGCATCCCAGCACTGTATCGTATCATAGGTGCTTCAAGTGAATTATTTGATGCCAAAGATATTTTAGCAACTTTGCTTGATATAAAGTATGAAGTAGTGCGCTGTTAGCATACCACTATATCATGCTTTGGGACCAAGTTCGGCGTAGGTAGATAAGGTATTTTTATTGTCCAGTAAATTATTTTTTAATTGAATTTAGCTGCGAAAGGATCATATATCATGAAGCTGAAACTGCAAAAACTCGAAGTGAAGGATCTAACTGATAAGGGGAGCATGTTTGATGCCCAAGACCCTCAACTGGCTATCCATATAGGTTCTAAGACTCTTGAAACAGAAAGGTGATATCGATAAGAAGGTTCATAATGATCGGGTTAATATTGTTTTGTATTGACCCGATAACAACAAAAGCATACTTTAATTAAACATTATTAACCTGATAACAACACCCTGCTATATGGTGCATTTAAACTTTAGTTTTATTGGGTACATACCTGATCAAATTTAAACTCAAATATAATGGGCTTCATACCTAATCCGTAGTCAGGGATAGTCCTTATGATAATTTACTAGCCTTCTACATGTCTTTACCATATTCCTCATTTCCTTATTTCCTTTTTGAACAGAGTCACCGATGGCAAGACAGCGTGTGCTTTTAAAGAAGTTTTTGAAGTAGAAGTTTCGGAGAATGACTACAACGGAACTCTGGAGGTAAGTTAAGGCTCGTTGTTGATATTGTGCTTTTTTTGCTAAATAGTTTACATCGCATATTTGTGGTTTTTATTATATTATGGTTAGATGGTCGTGGAGGTATCAAACATGAGCAAATCGGGCGGTAAAACCCACGTTGGAAGTGGAAAGATGCTCCTGAAAACGCTCGTTCCAAAGTTTAATGCGCCAGTGCCGTTCGAAATAAGCTTGGTCCACCATGGCAAGAAAAGTGACTTGCAAAAGGGTAAGGTGCTCATGGAAGGCTTCATAGAAGGCCCACCTCCGAAAGAAGAACCAAAACACGCTGCTGCTTCTGTTGTTAAGCCTATTGAAAAGCCTACTGAAAAGCCTACTGAAAAGCCTACTGAAAAGCCTGTTGAAAAGCCTGTTGAAAAGCCAACAAAGAAACCGACACAGGAAGCTACTTCGGTTGGGGCCAAAGCATCACTTGGACCATCTGGTGCTACTGGCAAGAAGACCATGAAACTTATAATTGGCGAGCTGAAGGCAGATGATTTGCACGATAAGGGTTCAATGTTTGATAAGCAAGACCCATCCCTCACTATTCGAGTGGGCGATGTAGCAACCTTCGTAACTGAAAGGTTAGTGACTAAGTGGTTTTAAAAGATTGCGCCCCATATTTAAATACTAAAGTATTAATACCTTTGGTATTGTGCAACGGGGAGTTTGAGTGTGTGTGCAATGAGGAGTGCGTGTATGTGTGAGAGATGGGGGGAGGGGTCTGCGCTATACATCATACAACTTCCTCATTGTTGAAGAGCATACAGTGAACTCTTATTCTCGAACCTTGCCGAATACTCAGCAGACCATGTTAATTTTTTGCTGTATGACGTCTTTTTCCGTGGCGATTCCATTGAAAACTATGCAACAGAGTAATGGATGCGGGAGTGAAGTGCTCGTTTCCCGAGACGTTTACTATTGACATGGACCCAGAGAAATATGCATCCACTACGGTAAGAAACATATGAGATACCAAAGGTATTAGTTATGGTGTTAATCCCTGGTTATTCACCTTGGCACCTTGACAACTAACTATGGCCTATTAGCTGCGTGGATATGATTGATATGGGTATTATGGTATCGATATGATTGATACTGTCATTATATGGGTACGCGGGTATCGATATATTGATGCTGTCCTTATATCGGTATGCTGGTATCGATATGATTGATACTGTCTTTATATGGGTATGCGGGTATTGATATGATTGATATTGTCATTATATGGCATGCTGATATCGATAAAAAAATCATTCAATATGCTGCCCCTGGTACCAATAGGTCGAGGTGGAGGTGTTCAACGAGAGCAGCAGTGGGGCCAAGGTACATGTGGGCAAAGGCTCGAAGACGCTGGACCAACTTGTGCCATACTTCAACAAGCCCGTGACGGCTTCGGTGGACCTAACCTACTCAGGCAAAAAGAAGATAGAGCAGAAAGGCATAGTCTCCATGCGTATCTTCCTCGAAAAGGAGGAAGAGGAAAAGCCAGCCGTCAGACTCAGCCAGGGCCTGCAGCCGTACCAGCAGTAGAGCCGGTGAAAGAAAAGTCTATGCCAAAGCCTGAGCCCAAGCCTGAGCCCAAGCCTGAGCCCAAGCCTGAGTCCATACCTAAAGTGAAGCAAGAGGGGAAGCCGGTAGGTCCGCAGCACCACCTATTCGTGTCGAAGATTGAAGTCTCTAAAGCGAAGAACGTCAAGAAAATGATGTTCGACAAGAACGACCTTTTCGAACGGCTGGAGCTTTGGCAGTGTCTGGAAGTGCGAAACTGACGTGCACAAGGAGGCGGGGACAGAGTCGACGTGGACTTTTGACAAGCAGCGCAACCCGGATATGCGCTTCCCCGTCACACTGGCGCAGCTGAAGAGTGAGACCTTGAAGGTGGATACTTTCGACGACAACGCCCTCAGCGCGGACACGCTGATCGGCAGCGCGGAGGTCAAGCTCTCAGGCCAGCTCGTGCCCGTCGAGGAGGTGAACGAGGTGGTGAGTGTGGAGCTGGAGTTGGAGCAGCTGGATGCCAAGGGAAAGTCCACTGGTCACGTTACAGTCACCATTGAGCGCGAGACTTCAAATTGTACCGCCGCCGCCACTGCAGCTGCAGCTGCTGCACCTGAGCCCACCCTTACTACCGAACCCGCTCCTGCTGCGCCAGTGGTGGTAGAAGAGAAGGACCCTAACAAGCCCCAACACAAGCTGTTCGTCAAGCAGGTAACAGTTGCTCATCTGAAGAACGTCGAGGAAAATGATGTTCGACAAAAACGACCCGTTCGTGAAGCTCGGCTTCGGTGAAAAGTGGACTGCTCAAACAGATGTGCACAAAGAGGCTGGTTCCGACTCCAGCTGGAAGCTACGACAAGAAGAGCAATCCGGAGATGTGTTTCTCCGTCACACTGGCACAGCTTCAGAGCGAAGTATTCTCTGCAATTGTATTGGACGATAATTCTATCTCCAGTGACACGGTCATCGGTTCCGGGCAGAGCAAGCTGCGCGGAGTGTTGGTGCCGGTGCCAGGGAAGGAAGTTAACGAGGTAGTGTCGGGAGACATCGTGTTCGATGTGGTGGACAGCGCAGGGGGCAAGTGCACAGGCACAGTCACCGTCACCCTTGAGCGAGAGACCACCAACTGCCCCGACAAGCAGCCGGCAAGTACCGTTCAAGGACAGGGAGGCAGCAGCAGCATCAGGTAGAAAAGATAAAAAGCCCGCTCTTGCCTTGACGAGCTGAAGCACAGTCTGTTTATATCGCGCATCCAAGGCAAAGGTATGAAGAACGTTGAGAAGATGATGTTTGATAAAACGATCCGTACCTGCAGCTCAAGTTCGGCGCAAATACCTGGAGCTACAAGACAGAGGTATTGCAGGATGCTGGCTCAGACCCGACCTGGACCTACAATATCCGTAAGCACCCGCAGATGAAGTTCACCGTCGCGCTAGAGGAGTTGGGCAGCGGTGCCATTGCAGTCTGTGCGATGGATGCCAACTCCATCACGTCAGATGCGTTCATTGGAGGTGCCGAGGCGAAGCTCCCACCCCAGCTCGTGCCCAAGGAGCCAGAGGAAGGCAAGGTTGAGGCGGAGGTGACTGTAGAGCTGGTGGACGCCAAGGGCAAGGCCACGGGCACAGTGATGCTTACCGTCGAGCGCGAGTCCTATCTCAAGAACAAGCCCGCCGCGGTGTCTGCGCTGGAGGACAAGGCTGGTGGCGCTGTGGGTGCTGGGGCCGGAGCTGATGCCGATAAGAAGGTGAAGAAGCCCTTTACGCACGGGCAGCTGCTGGTCACGAAGATCGTCTGCAAGGACCTAACGAACGTGGAGTCCTTTGGGGGCAAGGACGACCCGTACGTAGTGCTGCAGCTGGGCGCAGAGACCAAGAAGACCGAAGTGCTGGAAGAGGGCGGATCCAATGTATGCTTCGACTATCTTGATATCACGTTCGACGTGGAGAAGGATGTAATCGACTTTGAGAACATGTCCGTGCAGGTGTGGGACAAGAACAGCATGACAGCCCACAAGCTTATCGGGCAGACCTCCACTGGATTGCGCCCGCTGCTATCAAAGGTTGGTGAGGAGGTGGACATATCCCTGCAGCTCTCCACCGACAAGAAGGCTGATACCGGCTCCGTTATTATTTTTTTCACACTGAAGGAGACTGAATTGGAGCCTGCGGACAAAGTTGACGCCCCACTGGATCCGACCTTTCAGTCTGGTATATTGCACATCAATAGAATCCGCGCTTTTGAGCTCAAAGACACCAAGGCTACATTCAGCAGCCACGTGGCGAACCCATACGTGAAACTCACTCTAGGAGGCTGGAAGCATCAGACCCAGACGGTGGCCGCCAAGCAGGGACCGTTAGTGTTCGACCACTTGGATCTGGAGGTGGATGTCACTGCTGCTTCCCTCCAGGCCGACCAGCTGCAAGTCGAGGTCTACGACGACGAGACCATGATGGACGCCCTGATCGGCACCGGTGCCTGCTCCGTGCGCGCCGCGGGGGTTAAGCTCAACGAGGAGCAGCAGTTCACGGTGGATTTGGTGCGCGATGGCAAGTCGTCTGGCCGCCTCGTGCTGTACGCCTATGCGGCACTGAAGAAGCTCAAAAAGGACAAGAAGGAAATTAAGCTGCCGGAGGACTTTGAAGTAGGTTACTTCAGAGTCAAGGAGATTACAGGTCACAATCTGAAGAACACAGAGTTCATGGGCAAGCAGGTGCGTTTTCTATCATTTTTGAATTGTGGAACCAATTTTTAAATTTCCCCGAGCTTAATTAGTTTGACTAGATAGCGCTTAAATATTCATGATTTATTTTCAGGATCCGTACATTGTGTTGGAGTACAATGGGAGCTGGAAAGAGCAGACGAGTGTTCTCGACGACCAGGGCAGTGATGCACACTGGGGGGACCTTGACTTCAAGTGCGAAAGCATCACCCGTGAGCAACTCTCCAGCCAGCAACTCAAGGTCACCGCCTTCGATAAAAACACGGTTTCCGATGCTCTGATCGGGACAGCGGAAGTGTGCATGCTGGATGCCTGCGAAGAGCTGGAAAAGGACGCGGAGATAGAAGTTGAGCTGATGGACAAGAAGGGGCAGGCCGCGGGGACCATCAAGCTATTCTGCTCAGTGCACAAAGCGGAAAAGGTGGAGGATCTGCAGCTGAGCGAGGGGCTGCAGGTTGGAGTGGTTAAGTTCATGAAGATCGTTGCGCGCGGGCTACAGAGCGGGAACTTTATCTCCAAGCCTGCACCGTACTTCGAAATCGAGTACGGTGCGTGGAAAGGCACGACAAGCGTGGGCGAGGGAGCGGACTACGTGTGGGAGTACCCTGACCTCATGACTGACGTGGTGGAGGCGGAGGTGCTGCGCACGCAGTCGATGGTGGTCTACATGTGCGAGAATAAGAAGCGCGTGGCCTCGACCACTATCCCCAATATGCTGCTACCGGGCTCACGCATGGACCAGCACACAGAGCTCACCTTGGAGTTGCTCAACAACAAAAATGGCAAGCCTGCTGGGAAGGTGACGTTGACTGTTATGGTGACCAAGCCACCTGAGAAGGAGGTGCAGGAGGAGCTACCGCCTCTGGACTACACCGAGGCTGTGCTGCTCATCACCTACATCAAGGCCGAGGGGCTGGTGAACAAGGAGCTCATGGGAAAGCAAGACCCATTCGTGGTGCTCACGCTAGGCGGCTGGGTGGAGGAGACAGAGGTGCATCCCGATGCTGGCGGTGAGGTCATCTGGGACAATTTGGACTTCCGGGCAGATACAGAGGCGGATATGCTACTGAATGAACCGCTTGAAGTGGTTGTCTGGGACAAGAACAACCTCACCAAAAACACCCTGATTGGCCGTGGCGAGGCCAGCCTGAAGCGCGTCGCCTACTCGATGGGCAAGGAAGTGGAGTTGCTGGTGAACCTAACTGACTCCAAGCAGAAGCCTATGGGGCGAGTTATCGTGCGCGCAGATCTACGGCAAAAGCCCAAGGAGGGGCCCAAGCAGCTGCCGGAGGGCTTTCAAAGCGGCATTCTGCACGTGGTCCGAGCCAGCGCTTTCGACCTGCCCAACACGGAGCTCTTCGGCAAGCAGGATCCGTACATCAAAGTGAAGCTGGGTGAGTTCAGCGACCGCACCCCCACGCAGGAGAATGCTGGCAGCGATGCCATCTTCGACTTCCTCGACATCAAGACTGAGGTAACAGCCCCCATACTGGAGAACCAGCGCCTAGAGGTGGAGGTGTGGGAAGAGAACACCACAGGGGATACACTGCTGGGAACGGCGAGCACATCGATCAAGAAGGTCACAACCTTCGAGGAGGAGGTGCAGTTCAAAATGGTGCTGAAGACCAGCAAAGGCGAGCACGCAGGTCGGCTCCTGCTCTTCGCCAAGCTCGAGGAGAAGCCACTCTCGGCAGACCAGGCCAGCGAGCTCCTGATCCCAGCTGACTTCAAGCTGGGTGTCGCGTACGTGCGGCGCATCTGTGGCTTCGGCCTGAAGAACACAGACCTGTTCGGCGGCTTGAGCAAACAGGACCCGTACGTGATGCTGAAGCTGGGCTCGTGGTCTGCGCAGACCAAGGTGCTGGACAACGCCGGCACCAACTGCATGTGGGACCTACTGGACATGGAGATCGATGTGGGACGCGAGGCGGTGGAGAGCAGTGCCTTCGAGGTGCAGGTCATGAACAAGAATAACCTGCGCGCGCACAGCCTCATCGGCAGTGGAATCACGCCAATCCGCATGGCCGGCGTCAAGCTCGGAGAGGTGGTGGAGCTGACTACAGAGCTGAAGGACAGCAAGGGCAACGCGGCGGGGCGCATCGTGCTGTACGTAGAGGTGAAGGTGGAGGAGGACGAGAGCACCTACGCTCTCCCTGCAGACTTCCAGTTCGGGCACTTCAAGGTCTCTCGCATCACCGCTTTTAACCTGCGCAACACGGAGCTCATGGGGCTGGGCATGCAGGATCCCTTCGTGGTGCTGGCCCTCGGAGACTGGTCCGAGCAGACCTTCACCAAGGACGACGCTGGCTCGGATGCCAGCTGGGACTTTTTATCCATGGGCTGCGATGTCTACCGCGACTCCGTGGAGACCCAAAAGCTGAGCGTGCAGGTGTTTGACGAGAACAGCGGCCGCAGCAACGTGCTGATCGGCTCGGCTGAGATATCTCTGATGAAGTGTGGTGCGCACTTAGACGAAGAGGTGGAGCTCAAGTGCACCCTGCTGGACGACAAGCAGCAGAACCCGGCCGGCAAGGTAGTGCTCTACGCCACTGTCAGCCGCCCCGAGCCCGAGTTGGAGCTGCCCGATACCTTCAAGGAGGGCCTGCTGAAGATCAAGCGGGTCTCTGTGTTCGGACTCAAGAACTCGGAGATGTTCGGGCTGAGCAAGGGCGATCCGTACATGCGGCTGCAGTTGAATGACTTCATCGCCAAGACCAAGGCGCTGAGCAATGCAGGCGAAAACCCGGCCTGGCAGCACCTAGACTTCGAGACACGCTGCAACGTGAAGACCGTCAAAGTGGGACAGCTGTTGGTAGAAGCGTGGGATAAAAACTCCATCACAAGTGACAAGAAGCTATCTAGCTGCGAACTGCCCATCAAGAAGGCGGGGGGTAACCTAGAGAAGGACGTAGAGTTAAGCGGGGTGTTGAAGACCGACACGGGGGAGGATCGTGGGAAAGTTGTAGTCCTTGCCCAGCTCTTGCCAGTTGCGGCGCTTTCGTTACCGGAATTGCAACTACCAAAGGATTTCCAAGTTGGAATCATCAAGTTTGTCAAAATACAGACCATTGGTTTGGCTAATAAGGAATGGCTTGGCAAGCAGGTATTTTAATTTTCGCTCATTATAATTATTCATCTTATCCTTTTATTTTGATAGCGTGTCAGAGCATGTTTACTTTGATGGAACCATGATCATTGTGTTTTTTTATAAAATGCTTTTAATGCTGGGTGTTGGGGTGTGGTGTGCTGGTAACAGGACCCGTACATCTGCGTATCCATCGGGGACTGGAGCGAGACGACCAAGACGCTGGACAACGCTGGGGGCGACTGCACGTGGACCGACCTAGACATGGTGGCTGAGGTGAACAAGGAGATCCTGAGCAACGAGAAGATCAGCATCACCGTCCTGGACGAAAACGCCACGCGGCAGGATGCAGTGCTCGGTGTGGGCTCCTTCTCCATGCGAAAGCTCTGCGCGGTGAGTGGATTACACTAAGTAGAGTGTTCGCTGCCTTTTAATAGCTGACTGCTTCTGCGATGTCTATGTGTGTTATCATGTTCAGCTCCTTGAAATTCTATTTCACTGTTCAGTCCCAAACAGTAATTGTTATATTGCCCTGTTTTTATGCTGCCTTCTTTGTTAACACGTTCCATTTGTGTACGTGCCTATTCTAATTATTATGCCGATGGCGTGATCTATTGATCTGATGATAATCTGGTGCTGCTTGCGCGGATGATAATGGTGGTGGTGGTGGTGGTGATGATGATGATGATGATGATGATGATGATGATGATGGCATAAACAGCGCATCAACAATATCGTGGAGATGACTATAGACCTGAAGACGGACAGTGGCGCTGCGATGGGCACGGTGATGGTCTCCGCTGTGCTCTCGCAGGCCAGCTTGGACGATCTGGCCGAGGCTTTACCCGAGTCAGCTGTCATCGTCGATCAGGGCAACCTGACGGTGTCACAGGTGCAAGCCTTCGACCTCAAGGGCGGAGACGCCGATAGCTTGTTCGGGGGAAAACAGGTAAGGAAACATGCCCTTGACCAGTACGGCACAGCACATGCCCTCCCCTTTGATGTAGTGAGTAGTGAATCAATGAATTTTAATGCGGATCCCGATGGGAAGTACCAAGCGTGCGTTCTTCGGTGGCTTGAGAAGTCAAGCGGGAGGCTGGGACACAGTGCATGACCCTTGATACAATGTTTTCCTGTATCATACTGCGTGCGCGCCATCCTCGAATAAATTTATTTACAGGACCCGTATATTTTATTCGAGATGGACGGGGAGAAAGACGAGGACTGGCACTGCAAGACCGAGGTGAAGGAGAATGCAGGTCGCCGCGCCCTGTGGGAGGGCATCCAGGACGTGGAGCTGCCGGTGACCAAAGACGTGCTGAAGTTCAAGCGCATCAGCGTTCGTGTTATGGACAAGAACAGCATGCGCGGGGACGTGCTTATGAGCACGGGGGATTTCGCGCTGCGGCGGCTGGGCAACAAACCCGAGGAGGATGTGCCCATCACCGTGCGGCTCAAGGACAAGCGTGGCAAGTCGGCAGGTAGGCTGGTGGTCTCTGCACGTGTGACGCCCATGCAGGCGCCCGCCGCCACTCCCGAGGAGTTGATGCAGATGCTCGGCTCCCTGCAGCTCAAGAAGTGCAAGGTGTCACAGCTGAAGAACACGGCCATGTTCGGCAAGCAGGATCTCTACGTCAAACTTACCGCAGCTGATTGGAGTACCACTACTAAAGGTAAGATAGCCGAGCTTGCGGCAGCTGTTCATCATGCAGAATTACCCAACTCTAGTATTGGATTATTTACCAGATATGTGTAATAATATCATGTTCATTTGTACTCGAATTTAATAACTGCTCCTGTGTAGCCAATAAAGCTGCCGGCTCCGACAGTGAGTGGGACATCAAAGAAAAGACCAAGCCACTGGCAGTGGCTGCTCTGCTGCAGGCCCAGCGCGGCTTCAAAGCAGAGGTGTTTGCTAAGACGATGAGTGGGGACAGCAAGGTGGGCGAGGGCATCGTTCCCGTGCAGCTAGTGGTGAACCAGCCAGGCGAATGGGTCGACATGAAGTGCGATCTGAAGAACCCGAAGAGCAAGGAGTCGGCCGGCAAGTTCATTGTGCGCGGGCGCTTCCTGGAGCAGGGTGCGCTGGAAGAAGGAGAGGCAGATCCCTTCGCAGACGCACCTGGGGCAGGGGATCATTTGGTAGATGACATGAAGTCCATAGAGGAGGGATTGCGCTCGCAGATACAGAAGGTGAAGCGCAACGCACAGCGCACAATGGGCACAACAAGGCACTACAACATGTATCCGCAGAGCTTGATAGAGGGCTCATAAGGCATAGATATGTTAGCTGGCGGCTTTTGGAGCCTTTGATAGGATACATTTTCCCGTATAGTGTTTTCTTTTATAGCATAGCTGACAGCCATATTCCGTGGCAAAGTTTTTCTATCCTCTTATTTGTCTTGTCCTATCACTCTCTACGTGGATCTGTGTCATGCAGGAACTGGAAGCCGAGCGGCTTAAGATGATGGAAGCGATGGCAACCCAGAGCGCTGCGTTGCAGCAGGCCGTGGACAAGCTCGCCTCCGAGCTGGCAGCATCCCGAACCAAGACTGGCGGGGGCCCCCTGGACGGAGTGAAGATTAACCGCCTCAGTGACGTGAAGCTGCCCGCTGATGTGAAGCAATGGCGCAGTGCACACGTGCAGGCGTGGGTTGGCTTCCAAATGGAGCTGCCGCAGTACATGGCTGCCTTCCAAGAGGCCTCGGTCGACGGTCTGGTGCTGATGAAGCATGTGAACAGAGACACACTCGTCACCGCACTTAACATTGGCGACGAGCTGCACTGCGGGAAGATCCTGGAGGGCATCCGCGCACTGCAGGCAAAACAAGAGGCGATTGACCAGGCACATGAGAAGGAGCGGCTGCGAAAACTGCGTAAGAAAAAAGAAGAGGAGGAGCGGCATCGTGCATACATGGAACAGCTGGAGCTAGACGCCAACAAGAAGAAGCAGAAGAAGCAGAAACAGAAGGACGGAGAGGGTGGTGGCACCAAGAAGAAGAAAAAGAAGAAGAAGAGCAGCACTGGTGCCCCGGCCCCGAAAACTTACTTCGGCGAGGTTCGCGAGCAGAACGAGCTGGAGCGCGCTAAGATAGCACGCGACATGCGGCTGTACCGCTCCGAGCAGCTGAAGAAGAAGGATAAGGCCGACTCGCTCAGCAAGACGTGGAAGTTCGAGTACACGGGCGCAGCGCCGCCGCGGGCAGACAAGACTATCTGGGACTCGAACCCCTTCGAGAAGAAGGTGGGCAGCGCCGCCTACCAGCGTGCCATGCAGCTCGATGTGCTCACAGCACCGCAGTTCTCCGCACCGCCGCCGGGGGGTATGGGGGACACTGGCGGCGGCGAGGGGGAGGGGGATGGCACCACCGGTCCTGCGGGGGTTCCGCGGCCCCCATCTTCAGTGAAGGTGCGCCCCGTTCCTACTACGCTGAGCCCAGAGGAGCTGGTGGCGCTGGTTAAAGGCGCCATGTTCGACGTGTCTAGCTGGCTGGTGGGAGTAGAGCAGATGAACTGGCGGGCCAAGCACCTGCGAGATGCCGATCTGGAGGACGTTAACGACGAGAAGCTGCTTGCTCTGCTGCACGGTAGGCATGCCGCAGCCCCTGCTACAGACACAACCCTCGGTGACCTGGACGCTCCTGCTTCGATCGCTTCTGACTTTGCTCCTCCAGGTTACGATGATCTGGTAGGTATCGCCGCTACTGGCGAAGAAGAGGAGGAGGGAGAGGAGCCACCACCGTACGATGCCATCGAGACAGTGACAATGCCTGCTGCCTCGCCCTCCCGACCTTCACGGGTTGATGAGTCTGAATCGGTGCTGTCGCTGCCAGCTTACGACGAAGTGCTCACCTCGAAGGAGTTTCTAGCCACGCCTCGTAACGTCTCTGGGGGCTCACTGCTGGCTCCTGGTCCCCCCAACGAGAAGATTGCCACACTGTTACAAGCTAGCGCGGCAGAACTAGCAGCCAATGAGGCGCAACAACCACCCGACTTTGATCGCATGACTCTGGTGTTCAACGCGCTCGTGGACCAGAAGAACAACAACGCGCGCTGGCTGGGCACGAACGATAAGCTCACTCGAATGAAGTTCTACGGAGGCTGCGAGAGCCTGCTGCGCCTGAAGATTCCCTGGCCGCAGTTCAACGCGCTGTGGACGCAGCTGGACTACCAACGCAGCGGCGACTTGGATGTGAAGGAGTTCAAGGCCTTTTTCGGCGATTTGAATGAGTTCGAGGACTTAGCGATGGGCACTGCATCCCTCACCACGCGCTCTAAGTCCAAGTCCATCACGGCGCTGACCAAGTGCCTGTTTTCACTGTGTGACGTGCTGCGCCACGCGGGCTTCACCGTGGTGGAGATGTTCTCCGGCTTTGACCGAAATGGCTCTGGGGATATCTCCATCTCGGAGTTCACAAGCATGCTGCGCCTGGTGATTGGAAACGACGTGGAGAAGCGTTTGATCTACCAGGCGCTGTCCGTGCTGGACGTGAACGGCGACAAGAAGATATCTCTGGACGAGGTGCTGCGCTTCATCTATCGCATATGGAAGAGCCAGTTAGACGAGCTGGCGGAGAGGCTGGCTGTGCTGGATGACCGCATAACTGGTGACAGTGAAGCCATCGAGCTAGCGCTGCGCGAGCGTCGAGACATCAAGGAGGCTATCAAGAAGAACTTCCCGCGCGAGTGGAGAGACCGGCTGGAGCGCGAGGGGGGGCATGCTATCCCTGGCCCCTTCCAGAATCTGCTGCAGCGCATGGGGGTGAACAGCAGCAGCGGTGGCGGTGGTGCAGGTGGTGGTGGTAGCAGACCGCTCAGTGCCACGCTCGGCAGCACGGGCGCTTTTGGGTCTAGACCAGGCTCTGCCTACAGTGCTGGTGGTGGGGGTGGCGGCGGTGGTAGCGGGTTCAATACAACAGGTGGCAGCAGTATGTCGGCTGACTTTGCCGGAGGGGGAGGAGGCAGAGTGGGAGCCTTTACACCCAACCATCAGCCTAGCTCCAGCGGTGGTGGAGGTGGAGGGGGGGCACTAAACCTGAGCTCGCCGGGGCGCACCTACCGCCCCTCCGAAATGGGCAGTCCTGGAGCTACTGCTACTGCAGGTGCTGGGCAATCCCTCACCCCACAAAGGCCTCCCGGGGTCAGTCGCACACTGACTGGTGGACAGAACCAGCTCATGCGATTCCGCATTAAGATGCCGGGTGGTCAAGTGCCCACACGGGCAGGGGCCACACTTGGGGTGCCACAGGTGCACGATTTCAACCGCGAGAACGCAAACCTGCAGTCCTCGGAGGTGGCTGCCAAGATATTGAAAGAGCACGCACCCCTCTAGCAAAAAGCTCTCTGTAGAGATTTTGTCCTTCCAGAAAAAGCTGTACATTATACCGTTGGTGATTTAGGCAATATGAAGTATTTCTTAGTTCATGCTTTGCACTTTTATTTTGTTGATATCATAGTATGAAAGTATTCTCCGGCATTCTCAATAATTAATATTTTAATCATGGAGCAGTGGATGTATAGCTGGAAGTGGGTGGGTGATGGCGTGCCCAAATAATAAGAGATCAGCAACCACCGGACAGTACGCGGTACTCGAGTTTACCACAACATCATAGGTCTAAAATCTTAAGCGCAAATCATAGTGACACGCTATTTTGCACCATCGTGCGTAAAATTCCAAAGGACTTGGATAACAGTAATGCCAAGGGCTTGGTTCTTGTGACTGCACCCCATGCCGTCACTTCCAAATGCCAATACCAGTGAGTGTGGATGCTGATCAATCCATCTGCACAGACAGATACTGCTCAGCGGAGATCCACCCAATGTAGTGGTCGTTACCGAAGCCGCCCACAACGTACACGTCTTCCACAAGCATGCGGTACATGGTGAAATCTGAGAAGTTGATCCACGCCTTGGAGTTCGGGTGCTTCGCCAGGTAAGTCTGCTTCGCCTGCTCTAGCTCATCTTCCGGCACAGCCTCCAGCTTGCCCAGTAGCGTGGTCCTGCCGTCGGAGTGGAGAGGCATAGACAGATAGATAGGGACAAATCAGCAACAAGACAGGCAAGAAAAGTTAGAATAAACTACACCAAAGTTTTGAAAACCCAATCATTTGTGGCATTCAACATTAGAGTGCTTATTATCATAGAAGTGACACTGAAGCAGGAAGTAATAAAAAGTTACCTGGGCTTGGTCATTACGTCGAAGCGTTCCGGGTGCTGCAGCTGCTCGAGGGTCTCAGGCACGGTGATGAACTCAATGCTCACACGCGGGTTCTCCTTCATGTTGATGACGTTGCGCTCCAGGTCGGACAGCAGGATGAGCGGGCGCCCCGTGGAGGGCTCCTCGTCGGCGATGTCCGCCACCGACCCATACGGGTAGTCGTGCACGTCGCTCGCGCCCGCCGCGTCTGTCTGGATCGTACTCAGGGTGCCGTAATATGAGCCGTAAACGAGATCACGGCTGAGCTTGCCTGCGATAAAGGGATGGTTTCAAAAGCAAGTGGTAAGATTATGAGTATATTACTAAGTGATGAATAAAAGAACAGGCCAGGTAAATGATTGGTGCAGTTTTTGAGTAACAAGTACGAAACCAAATATTCATGACAGTGAATCTTCCTCACCCGATTCCTCTACACCAAAAGCAGAATCTGGGATACCATCTGGCCTTGAGAAGTCCACGAATATGTGGTTGTGGTTATCCCCGTGATACGACAGCCCGGTCTCGTCCGTACTGCCCCAGGCGTAGATCATGTCGTTCTGATCTTTCAGGGAAATTGCACGATCAAATTTGACATCTCCTGTGACCAGCTTGCGTCGAAATGTTAGGGTGGTAGCGGTAGTGGTATTAGAGCCACTGACAATTTCGATGTCATTGGTGCCACCCAGAGCGGTATCCTCCTAAACAAGCGTAAATAAATAAATAAATAAATAAATAAATAAATAAAAACCTCATCACCATAAATAAAAATTTATCACTATTCGACTAAGTTTTATCAGAAATATATCATCCTTTACATCAAATACAAGCTTTGGAGATTTTTAATGACTTTGTTGTGCAAATTAAGTACCTTCGGCATGCTTTCCTCATTGGAGTAATAGTCGGATATGACCGGGGATCCATCAGCTCCAATCCAGCCCACGACCATATCTGCATCATACATACTTCCCCCAAATCCAAGAGCAATAAAGGATTTCCCTTCCAGTGTGAAAGTAATTTCAATATCATCAGCGTCGGGATAGCACCAAGACATTTCGAAGCTGCCTTTTTCATTCTTGAAGGTGCCTTGCGTCTCGCATCCGGTGGGCCCTGCAGCAATGTGAACCGCGACAAGAGCAACTATCAGCGAAGCAAAAATCAACATATTCGATTGTATGACAAGTTTGTTGAAATTTGATCAAGTGAATATCCAAGCGAGTATGATAATCTCTGCAATCTTATCGTAATTTAATTAACTGCTGGGTTTTTGCTCAATTTTAATTTTTACCCTGCTGGGGGGGAAATCTTCGCCAAGTAACTTTTTAAAACCAAAAATCAATCAAATCTCAAGTGAACGTATGTTATAACACTTTAGTGGTTCTATATGCCCCCTAGTATTTTAGATGTAAAAGTGGCGGTTTTAGTTCGGCGGATGATGAGTCTGTAAGAGTATAGATATTGATATTATTACCGGTACTGCTCTCCTTCCAACGCGCAAAGATTCCTGAGGTTGTGAATAATAAAGACGTCGAATGAACAACCGAACCACCACACCAGATGCAGCAGCGTAATAATATTACACTGAAATCAGAAGTTTGCATATAAAACTATACACCGGAGTACGATGCATGGCGGCCTATCGAGAACAAAGCGGCTAGTGCTATCGCTCGGGGGTGCTGGTGGCGTTTCGTCTGCATTTATTATCATTGCAGGATGTTTGTTCTCCAGAGAAGAGCTGTTTTCACAATACAATACCGGCAATTATATTGTCGCACTTTCCTCACTGCCTCCTACAGTTTATGCCTACTTCAGAGCTCCTGTTGTATTTTTAGCAGTATGCAAACGTAATCCAGCATTGCTTGTTAGCATGCCTGGGCAGTTGACGACCAAATTGACGATGAAGTTGGTACCCGAATGCATGGGGGCATTCGCTGCATCTATCTATACTGCTTTGTACTACAAACATGCAATGCGATGGCCACAGCAGAACTTTGAACGTCGCGTTGAAACCCATCGATTCGGAAAAGAAGTTAAATACGAGTCTGGCAATGAAGAGTACTGGCCTCGGTACGAAACAATACAGGGTGGTTTGGTAGGACACACGAAGTTTATTGGCATGTTAATTTTGACTTCCGTCGTTGCTTTCACGGTATCTTTCCCTGTCACATTACCGTGCGGGTGGATATTTGCCCGTGGGGCTATCCACTGTATAGGTCGACTCAAATCATGACAATATTTACTCTGAGAATGCACCTACTTACTGTAGTGGTAACTAATATGGTATTCTGTGCATTTCAGCAGCAATGAGATTTATTTTCTTATTTTGGGTGTGCGAGACTGCTGGCGAGCATGGCCGCTTCGACTGCCTGGTGTATGCGCATGAGCACGGTTGCCCCTTGTCTGCTGTATGCGTGGCATTCGCATATCGCATATAGCTGCCACGATAGAACTGTCAAAGACTTTGCGTGTGTGAAGTACTGCTTAGAAAATCGAGTTACTCCTTTTTGAGAAATTGTGCGAGTTAGCTGCTTATACAGGGAGGGTCGATCATCTTGAATACTTTCACCAGATGAAGTGTCCTTGGAGTGGAAAGAAATGTGTGGTTGCTTCTGAGAGAGGTCACGTGGAGTGCCTGCTGGTGTATGCACACGAGCACGGTTGCCCCTGGAGTATAGATGTGTGCTTTGTAGCAGCTGAGAATGGTCAGCTACCCTGTCTGCAATATGCATTGGAGCACGACTGCCCTGGAGGCAATGGGATGAATAGACCGTTTGTAGGAATGCGGTCACCTGGACTGTTTGAAGTATGCCTACACTCACGGCTGCCTAATTGAGGCAGCCACAGCTTTCGACATACGGCAACATAAGTCGAGCATGTCAAAGTGAAAGTACTAGAGTTTTAAAATGCGGCTTAAACTTGGAAAATCTCTTCGTTGCAGCAGCCAGTGCAGGCAGACTGGACATTCTGAAGCTACTACGAGAGCAAGGATATGCTTGGGATGCGTCCATCTGTACAGCAGCAGCGCAGGCAGACTGGACATTCTGAAGCTACTACGAGAGCAAGGATATGCTTGGGATGCGTCCATCTGTACAGCAGCAGCGCAGGCAGACTGGACATTCTGAAGCTACTACGAGAGCAAGGATATGCTTGGGATGCGTCCATCTGTACAGCAGCAGTGCAGGCAGACTGGACATTCTGAAGCTACTACGAGAGCAAGGATATGCTTGGGATGCGTCCATCTGTACAGCAGCAGCGCAGGCAGACTGGACATTCTGAAGCTACTACGAGAGCAAGGATATGCTTGGGATGCGTCCATCTGTACAGCAGCAGTGCAGGCAGACTGGACATTCTGAAGCTACTACGAGAGCAAGGATATGCTTGGGATGCGTCCATCTGTACAGCAGCAGCGCAGGCAGACTGGACATTCTGAAGCTACTACGAGAGCAAGGATATGCTTGGGATGCGTCCATCTGTACAGCAGCAGCGCAGGCAGACTGGACATTCTGAAGCTACTACGAGAGCAAGGATATGCTTGGGATGCGTCCATCTGTACAGCAGCCAGTGCAGGCAGACTGGACATTCTGAAGCTACTACGAGAGCAAGGATATGCTTGGGATGCGTCCATCTGTACAACAGCAGTGCAGGCAGACTGGACATTCTGAAGCTACTACGAGAGCAAGGATATGCTTGGGATGCGTCCATCTGTACAGCAGCAGCGCAGGCAGACTGGACATTCTGAAGCTACTACGAGAGCAAGGATATGCTTGGGATGCGTCCATCTGTACAGCAGCAGTGCAGGCAGACTGGACATTCTGAAGCTACTACGAGAGCAAGGATATGCTTGGGATGCGTCCATCTGTACAGCAGCAGTGCAGGCAGACTGGACATTCTGAAGCTACTACGAGAGCAAGGATATGCTTGGGATGCGTCCATCTGTACAACAGCAGTGCAGGCAGACTGGACATTCTGAAGCTACTACGAGAGCAAGGATATGCTTGGGATGCGTCCATCTGTACAGCAGCAGCGCAGTCTAAGCACCTTGATTGCCTGAAGTATGCATATGAAAATTGCTGCCTGTGGAGCAATGATGCATACCCTTTATCAGGCAGGAAGTATATGCCACAGTGAAGTATCTGAAGGAGCAGGGCTGTCCGTGGTCAGATGAGCAGCAGCGGTGGGCTGAAGGAGTTGCTGTGACGGACTGGCTCTTCTCGTCTCCATTCTTGTTGTACTTTAAACTGCCGCTGCTCGTCTCCAATGCTGAACTGTGTAGCAGATGCTCACTATTTGCTCTATTTACGACATCATACTCCCTCGAGTTCATTTGCGACATCGCAGGCTTTTAATAATTTATTTGGAGTAAGAGCCCTAGCCTCAGACTGTATGCTTTTATTTCCCCGTTAGAAGTTTTCTGTATTGGCAGCCTCAGGGAAAAGGGAGAATACTTCGATTCGTAATAACCCGTAGTAGTATATAGCAGTAAACCATATTGAAGTTGCAATCATTGCAGTACATCCTACCGAACGTGAATATAATGTAGTATATTACCTTTAACTGACAAGAAGGTATGCGATAAAGCTATTTATACAGTAAGTACGGATAGAAGGAGTGAATAGGCTAGAAGGGCTTGCGGCTGACTTATCAAGATATATTCTCAAGCCCTACACGTAGGGCCTTACTTACAAGGAGGAGAGGGGAGGGGAGTTACAGTACACCTGCACGCGTTCATGACATTTAAAGCCACGATACATCTAGGTTCTCAGCATGGTCGACGGCTGCACCTGCACCACCACTGATCCCAGATGCGCTGCTGCCATCACTGCTGCTCGAAGTGGAGAAGTT
>CAXIWF010000997.1:0-12979 GCA_964036045.1 Eutreptiella sp. 'Long Island Sound 2002'
CATGTGCGGCTTGACTTCCCCGTGTCAACGAGCTCTTTGCCGCCCTCTAACTCCATGATATGTCCAGGAAACGGCCTAAAAAGGCCCCCAGAAGCTCCAAATGCCGACAGCCACAAACCAAGAATAGGCCATATCTTTGGCTACATGGCTCAAAATGCGATTCCGAGGGCACCTACTCCACCCACAACCCCCCACTTTTTGTGGTTTCCACCCTCAGAATTGCCCAAACGGACGCCTAGACCCCAATGCCTAGGCCCACTAGGCTGCGGCAAGCTGCAAGCTGAAGCCCAAACAGGTGGGTGCCCAAATGGGTCAACAGGGTCCAGTAGGGGCAAAAAGATGACTTTTCTCAAAAATGATCCTAGACCATGTGCGACGCTAAAACAAGTGTTTTTGGACCGGTTTGAGCTTGTGGTGGCCCATTTTGGTCCTCCGAAAATCCCAAAATGCCTTCAAGATGGGCTGTTTTGGGACCAAAAATGGGTCAAAAATGGGTCAAAAACACATTTTTCCAAACCTCATACTAGACCATTTGGGGTGCACAAACGGGTGAAATAGGCCCATCTTGAGCCCATTTTGGGGGCATTTTGGCCCCTCAGAAGTCCAAAAAGCCTTGAAAGTGGGCCTCGTGGTGATGGGGTTCACTTGCAAGCTGATTTCACTTTGTCAAGAGCCATCAATGTGTGAATCATTCTTGATGTCCCTTACCAGTCATAGCGAATGTTCCCTCCCCCACCAGCTCGGTCCCAATATTCAGTCTTGATTAGGGCTAGGGTCACCGAGCTGGTGGAACCAGTCTTGGTTTTATAACCCTTTTTAGTGTCTAGGGTGGACCCACCAGGTTTAGCAACGAGCAAGCAAGCAAGCAGCGAGCAGCAAGCAGCAGCAAGCAAGCGGCACGCGCGAAATGGGTAAAAATCAGAACTCCGTCGTGGTGCTTCAGATTCGGCTGAAATTTTGGTGGATGATACCTATGGGTGTGAAGTACAATCACACAAAGTTTGAGCAAGAAACTCAACGGCGGCAGCCGGGAACGGGATTCGCAAGCAGCGGACCTCAGTTTCAAAAACTGCAGTTTAGGGCCAAAAATAGCCATTTTTGGGCCAAAAGAGCCTTGAACACATTCAAAACGGCCAAACGAAGGGGAACGGTGGGTACACTCCATGTGCGGCTTGACTTCCCCGTGTCAACGAGCTTTTTGCGGCCCTCTAACTCCATGATATGTCCCAGAAACGGCCCAAAAAGGCCCCCAGAAGCTCCAAATGCCGACAGCCACAAACCAAGAACACGCCATATCTTTGGCTACATGGCTCAAAATGCAATTCCGAGGGCACCTACTTCACCCGCAACCCCCCACTTTTTGTGGTTTCCACCCCTCAAAATTGCCCAAACGGACGCCTAGACCCCAATACCTAGGCCCACTAGGCTGCGGCAAGCTGCAAGCTCAAGCCCAAACAGGTGGGTGCCCAAATGGGTCAACAGGGTCCAATCGGGGCAAAAAGATGAATCTTCTCAAAAATGATCCTAGACCATGTGCGACGCTAAAACAAGTGTTTTTGGACCGTTTTGAGCTTGTGGTGGCCCATTTTGGTCCTCCGAAAATCCCAAAATGCCTTGAAAATGGGCTGTTTGAGGGACAAAAATGGGTCAAAAATGGGTCAAAAACGCATTTTTCCAAACCTCATCCTAGACCATTTGGGGTGCACAAACGGGTGAAATGAGCCCATTTTCAGCCCATTTTGGGGCATTTTGGCCCCTCAGAAGTCCAAAAGCCTTGAAAGTGGGCCTCGTGGTGATGGGGTTCACGTGCAAGCTGATTTCACTTTGTCAAGAGCCATCAATGTGTGAATCATTCTTGATGTCCCTCACCAGTCATAGCTGATGTTCCCTCCCCCACCAGCTCGGTCCCAATATTCAGTCTTGATTAGGGGTAGGGTCAAGGGTAAGGTTTGTTGGGTAGGAGTAGGAGTGAGTAGGCTGAGGGTTGGGGTGGGCATTAGAGTCAAGGTTGGGTTCAAGGATAGTGTTGGGGTGCAGAGTGGACAAAATGGGCAAGGGGAATGAAAAAATAATTTTCGGGCGCCTTCGGCGCCGCGGTATGTATGGCCAGTAGGTGTTGACCCTTGGCAACTAAGTGGGCCCGGAGGGCAGGGAGGGGGGGGGGGGGGGGGGCAGTCGCATACCAGAACTAAGGAGACGTCCCCCCCATGTTTCACGGTGTCGCTGCTTATTTTTTTACCCGATTTCCGTTGGTGTTGTTCATTCCTGCATGGCAATTGCAAATTGTTGTACATCTTTGAAACAAGTATGCATGTCTTATTTATTCTACGTGGACGTTGTTGCCCAATTGCATGTCCCGAATGTGCATGGCTACGGCTAATGCAATCAAAAATTCGGGGGCCACTTTGATGTCCGCCGGCCATCATGCGCCCGGCCGAGGAGCCACTCCACGTCCATGCGCGACACGTCGAGGGCCTTGGCCACCCCTTATAGCGTTTTCAACCTTGATGGGGCATTATTCGAAAAAAGAGCACAGATTGCAACGCTTCCGACAACAAATCAAGGCACTTATGGTTAGGGATGATTGCGGCCTTAAAAGCAAGGTTGCACCTGCGGCAGGGGCGATTGCGGCCTTAAAAGCAAGGTCGCACCTATGGCAAGATGCATGGATTGGCACAACCACATCATACCCAGCAAGTTCTTGCTGCAGGTCACCAAGCTTTTTGATGACACCCCCATCCTCCCCTTGAACAATGCTTGCACCATCCCCACAATAGAAAAAGAGCTTGGGGATCCAAATCTTTAGATCAACGCCGGCATGAGCCATGCTGCGCTTCAATGCGGTGACAATACCCTGAGCCGTGCCGGAGGGGAGGGGTTGGCATGAGAAAAAAATTGGTAACCATCATTGAATCCACCTAGTCCAAAAATAAAAAAGCTCCTCCTTCTTGGACGCACGGTCGGTGCAAGACTCGGATGCCATGGAAACTCACAATTCTTAACAATGTCACCTTGTGTGCCATGGAATGGCATGGCAATGAAGCGCAGAATGTCTAGGCCTGCGAAGCGGGAGTGATAGCTAGGGATAATGGTGCCTCCTGTGAGTGGAATCAGCTTGGCATCCCCTTGCAGCTCGGTTAGTGGACCATAGCGCTGCACGATTCGATACACGGCACGGAACAGTGCCATGATCCCGTCATGGCACATTGGTTGGCAAGTGCGAATCATTGACATGACGCGCCCACCGGAACGCCACAAGGCCACAGACACATCCTGCATGCCCCACTTCTCATGTTCCTTGATGGTGAACAATTTGAAGTTGGAAGTTCCTTGCACAACAGGCACGGAGATCCCAACCTGTGGATGGGCACGACAGGCCTCGCACCACATGAGCACGCACATGGCATCGTATTTGAGCCATGGCCGAGTGAGCCCGCCACGCCTAGTGGAACTTGCGTGGCTTCGGCCCAAGGTGAGCCAAAGATGTAGGCTCCCGCTCAACAAAACGAATACAAATACCATCAATAGTGCAAGCGGCATGCACACAGAAATGGTACCCCTAACACTCAATGGTGTGGGACGTCACGTCGTTTCCACAAGCACGACAAGTACATATTGTACACATTGTACCACGGATTCTACAAGCCGCATGCATGCCTCATGAAGAACCCTATGACACTTGCTGCATGAGTACTTAACCCCACAAATGTTTGCACCGCAGCAAGCACATCTCACATGGACAAACCTAAATGATGCCAAGCTGGGTGCGGCTGCCGTGGCACTAGTGGTGGACGCCGATGCTACTGCGGGGGCTGCGGAGGGCTGCTCCTAGGTGAACGCCCATCCGTTCCGTGTGGCGTTAGACTTGGCCGCTCGTAGAACTGAGGTGTGCTTGAGGTTCGTCAATGATCCACCCTCAGATGAATGCAAGTGACGCACAGCGGCAGCACGAGGCAACTGCATCCAATCTGCACCAGCGGGTGCGATTGGGCTGAGCTAATGCATCCAAACATCACCACCCATTCCGAGGCTCGGAGGGGGAAAAGATGTCTAGTACGTGACAGTGAAGAAATGGAAGATCCAACCCTCACCCAAGCCTCACCACACCACCAACCGAGAAACCTGTCTCAAACATAATGACGTTCAAGGGGGTTGGAGTTTTTTGACTTTTGAACGCTATTTTCAAAACTTTTATAGTGTGCTTGGCCAATTATGCGACATGTCGCCGTGGCAGTTTTTTGTGATTGTTCATGGATGCGGGTGTTTTTGGGGCGGGGGGGGGGGGGGGCATATGGCACCCAGTTGGGCCATATCCTTGTCGCCAGAGACCGCCATCCCGATGACCCACTAGTACACCGGTTGGCGGGCGCGGGCACCATGGTTGGCCAACGCAATGCCCAGGTGGCTCCAACATCGCCTTGCGCAGGGGAACCCATTGCCCCATACAATGAACATGAGGGGGCATGACTAGTCAATGCATTTGCGTAGAGCGTTGCGCGATTGCACGTAATTGACAAAGGAGGCGATGGGCCATGAGCGTCCTGAGGAAGGCCGGCTGCCAGCAGTGACCGGGGGCGCCAGTTGGAGGGGGGTACAACAAGCCCTCCACTCCGTGTTGAAGGCCTCCCGGGTACAAATGGGCCGCGGAAACGGCCGTCCGGTCTTCAAGGAGTATTGTAGACCCTGCCGGGTGAAGAACTCCGACAGGGCACGGAAGCCGGACTTAGGGGCCTTCAAGGCCACAACAAGTTCTACGGTGCCATCAACGACTCCGCATATTCCCGTATGGCGGCGTCCTCCGCAGCACGCACAACTTTGTGGCCACCCTCCATGGTGGCTTGCTCCCACCGCGCCTTGCAATGCGGGGAGGATACCAACCATTGGGCCAATAGGTGGCCCACTCAGACATCCAATACGTTGGCCGCCCCGCTCAAGCGAACCAATGTCGCCGAGAGCTCCGCAATCACAGCTGGCCCATAGAGTGGTGCCATGGTGGCGCTCATGTTGGTGGCCCCAAAGGGGCAACAACAAGATGAAGGACTATACAAACAATGGTATGCAAGGGGCACCAGTACCATAGGGTCCTCAAATAAACCTCCCCTACAGCAAATTGAGCATAGCCGGGTGTACCATTGAGGGTACACAACATGCGGTATGCTGTAACATTAGCTCAGAAAAAAACGTTCAAAAACGACAATTTTGTTCAAAAAACTGTTTGAATTTGAAAATTCAAAGAAGAAAGTTTCAAAATTGAGTATTTCTTTTTTGAACGTCATTATGTTTCAAATCACGGGGGGGCGTCTCCTCGCTTTTGTACGCGACTCCCCCCCAGTAGAAGTGGGCCGAAGGCCCCTTGGGGAGGGGGGCATTGGAGGGGGGGGGGGGGTTCAGGGAGGGGCGATGGGGGGGGGGGGTCGGGAGGGTCGGTTGGGGGGACAGTCCAGGTGGGGCAAGTTGGGGTAGTGGGGGGGGGGGCATAGGCTCCCGTTACCTCCCCTTGCCCTCCCTCAGGGGTGAGAGCTAGGGCTAGGGTTAGGGGTAGGGTTAGGGTTAGGGTCACCGAGCTGGTGGAACCAGTCTTGGTTTTATAACCCTTTTTAGTGTCTAGGGTGGACCTACCACGTTTAGTAGCAGCAGCAGCAGCAGCATTCAGCAGCAGCAAGCAAGCGGCACGCGCGAAATGGGTAAAAATCAGAACTCCGTCGTGGTGCTTCAGATTCGGCTGAAATTTTGGTGGATGATACCCCTATGGGTGTGAAGTACAATCACACAAAGTTTGAGCAAGAAACTCAACGGTGGCAGCCGGGAACGGGACGGGATTCGCAAGTGGCGGACCTCAGTTCAAAAACTATAGTTTAGGGCCAAAAATAGCCATTTTTGGGCCAAAAGAGCCCTTGAACACATTCAAAACGGCCAAACGAAGGGAACGGTGGGTACACTCCATGTGCGGCTTGACTTCCCCGTGTCAACGAGCTTTTGCGGCCCTCTAACTCCATGATATGTCCCAGAAACGGCCCAAAAAGGCCCCCAGAGCTCCAAATGCCGACAGCCACAACCAAGAATAGGCCATATCTTTGGCTACATGGCTCAAAATGCAATTCCGAGGGCACCTACTCCACCCACAACCCCCCACTTTTTGTGTTTCCACCCCTCAAAATTGCCCAAACGGACGCCTAGACCCCAATGCCTAGGCCCACTAGGCTGCGGCAAGCTGCAAGCTCAAGCCCAAACAGGTGGGTGCCCAAATGGGTCAACAGGGTCCAATCGGGGCAAAAAGATGAATCTTCTCAAAAATGATCCTAGACCATGTGCGACGCTAAAACAAGTGTTTTTGGACCGTTTTGAGCTTGTGGTGGCCCATTTTGGTCCTCCGAAAATCCAAAATGCCTTGAAAATGGGCTGTTTGAGGGACAAAATGGGTCAAAAATGGGTCAAAAACGCATTTTTCCAAACCTCATCCTAGACCATTTGGGGTGCACAAACGGGTGAAATGAGCCCATTTTCAGCCCATTTTGGGGCATTTTGGCCCCTCAGAAGTCCAAAAAGCCTTGAAAGTGGGCCTCGTGGTGATGGGGTTCACGTGCAAGCTGATTCCACTTTGTCAAGAGCCATCAATGTGTGAATCATTCTTGATGTCCCTCACCAGTCATAGCTGATGTTCCCTCCCCACCAGCTCGGTCCCAATATTCAGTCTTGATTAGGGGTAGGGTTAGGGTTAGGGTCATGGGTAGGGTTAGGTGTAGGGTTAGGGAGCATGCTGAGGGGTTGGGGTGGGTGTTAGAGTCAAGGTTGGGTTCAAGTATGGCGTTGGGGTGCTCCACCGCCTGGGACGGGAGGGATGCTATGTTGGCAAGGGGAACGAAAAAAATTTTCGGCGCCTTCGGCGCCACCATATGTATGGCCGGTAGCTATTGACCTTGGTAACTAAGTGGGCCCGGAGGGCAGGGAGGGGGGGGGGGGGGAGGGGGGGGAGTCGCGTACCCAAACCGAGGAGACGCCCACCCGTGTTTCGAATAGGTTCCTGGGGCACACCGTGAGCCAACCCTTACCACACCCTCAACCAACTGTCAACCAACTAAGTCTAGTACATGAGAGCAAAGAAATGGAAGAGCCTACCCCCACCCAACCCTCACCACACCACCACACCCTAACCAAACCCTTACCAGACCCTTAGCCAACTGTCACCCAACCCTCACCACACGCTAACCAACTCTCGCCACACCCAATCCTCACCCAAGAAGCACAGAATCCCAGCCACAAGCCCACAACCACAAAACCACACGGTCTTCTGTAGCCTCAACATCAGAGGAAAGAAAGAACGCACTGTGTGACCATCGGCGTTTGCCCCTAAAAGCACTAGGATGGCACTTGAGCCGGGGAAAGGCTCCGAATGTCAAAATGTAGGATCTCCACTCCGCAACTGATGGCATTTGTATAGCGCCTCGTCTTGCGAATCTGGCGCTCAAAGCACGGATGGTTTGATGAAAGGGAAGCAAAGGGGAGCCCCTACCTCCTCCTGAGCCACAAACCAGGGGATTTTTGGTATCGATGTGTTCTAAGGGGACCCGCCTACCAAATTGGACAAATTGCACAAAAAAGAGGCCCAAAACCTTCCGCAAGCAATGCACAAATGTCAATAAACACCACTAAATGCCAATAAACATCGATAAACGGCGGCGGTGACCCAAAAACGGGTGTCTTCGAAAAATAAACGCATAAACGCGTTTATTTTCAATTAGGGCAGCGGCTTGGCCAACATTTAATTCAAGGCTGATCTAGCAGCTGCAAGTGGTACTGCATACTTGCATGCTGTGAATACCCCAACTCTTGCAAAAAATTGTGGCTGTACGTCAGCATTAAAGATTGTCGATGCCTTGAGAAAGAACCCAGCACCTCCTCCGGTGCCAGTTACCTGATTGTCAAATTCATGCATATGCGCAACAAACCGTTGGCTCAAACCGTTGGCTCAGGCATGTTCGTATCGCACGTGGCCCTTCTCAGGAAACGTCATGCCACTGTTGAGGCAAAATTTTGCTAGGGGAACCTTTCCGCCACCTTTCTTAACTGCAACATTTTCCCTGCAAAATCCTAACCAACAACCCCCCCCCCCCCCCCCCGTGTGGCAGTGCACATCGATATGCGATCTCCGGATCGCACTCAAGTGTACTGCCGCAAGGCGTGGAGTACCCCTGGCGAAACCCCCCCCCACTACACCTAAAGCCCAAAACCTCATGGACCTCCTAGGGTCCTAGGGTACGTGTCATCGGGTTCAACCTTTTTTTGTGATATGGGGGGGGGGGGGATGTTGAAGGAGGCAGGCACTTTTTCAGGGCAGGCACTGCTTTTGTCCTACCCCTATCGGCTAACGGGGGGGGGGGTCGAGCCCAGGAGGCAGGCACCCACTCACAGCCTTGTCAACAGTATCTACCCAATATCCAACCACACACAATGCATCAAATCAGGAACGGCTCACTACTGATTGCAAAGTACTTTCATGATGAGCTGTGAAGAAATGGAGTGCAATTTTTGTGTCCAGGGGATGGATCCAAGGAATATCAGTTCTAAAGCCCAAGAGCAGGCCTCGGAAGTCTCCCACCCCGGAGTCTCCAAGTCTTTTTTGGGCCACGGAAAAATGGGGAAAATGGGGGAAATGGGGGGAAATGGGGGAAAATGGGGGAAAACAGGGGGAAATGGGGGAAAACGGGGGGGAAATGGGGGAAATGCGGTGGTTACTTCTTTGACGACACACATGATTGCAACACAAGCAGTCGGTAGGCGGTGCATTCAAAGCGAAGAATCGTTTTGCCGTCTCGTGTACCATACACAATTCGTACTTGCTCATGGTGGTGGAACTACACCATTGAAACAAAAGGAGACATAGGCCTTGTGTGTTCCCTCCGCCATCTCTGCTGCTTGTCGGAACGAACACATTTCCAAACTGAAAACGAGTGTTCTACGTCACAAGAAGTGTGGGGAATGGCCAGGATGGACCGTGCAATGCGGTACATTGTGGGTAGGCGCACAGCCATGCCTTCCCACCACTGTAGCACGTCAAATTGTGGGGTGGAGGGTGCATCCCCAAAGTAGAAGCCTTTTTCCATTCGCCCGTCAGCTCCTTCGAGGATTGAGCATCCGACAGCCAGCCACGTTTGACCACCTCTTGTGTCATCATGAACAACACACCCTCATGAGGCCAAAAAGCCTCAAGGTCCATTCGTGTGAAAAATCTGAAGCAGAGGTGGAATGGTACAAAAGAACCAAAAGCAAAACCAAAGGACAACATTATCAAAATTGCTGGAAAAATGGATGGGAAAATGGATGAAAAACGGGACGTTCGGAGAAAAACAGTGGAAAAATGGTCGGAAAATGGCAGAAAAACGGCACTTTTCTTTACAAAAATTCGGTCTCCGGTCTCCGGAGTGGAAAAATGGGGGAAAATTGAGGTCTCCGGGGGTCTCCGGAAAATTGGAGACTTCATAGGGTTGCAAGAGGGCTACACCTATGCGCTGCAGGCGCCACAGGGGTGTAGCCCTCCAGTACTACAACAAAAGAGCTACTACCATGAGCTGTCACCTCTGTGCATCAGAGTGTTCGTAGCTTGAACATGTCCTCCATGAAAAAGTCGCAACCCACTCTTGGCCTACCCCCACCCAGGGGGGGGGGGGTGATTCTGTTGAGGGCACCAAGAATTTCAAAAAAAGGGGGAGGGTATCTTGAGCCACGAAAAAAAGGCTTGGTCTGGTTCAGTGAAAATTAGTGTTGGTCCTGTCAAAATTGAACTCTGAAGTGTTGCTCACAGGAAATGGAGGAGCAAGCAGCAGCACTGTGATCGTCGGGTTGCCACAACAGACCCAGGTGACAAAGCGCCCCCACACATGCACGTCCTGCTATGCATATGCAGCAATGTTCGGCAGTTCCAGAGTTCCAGTCCCTTTCCCGGGGGGGGGGGGGGGGGGTGATTGGACCTTTTTTTTTGATATAATCCAGGCTGGGGCGCTAAAATGGCCCTTGGCTGATACTTTTATGAGACTGCCTGCTTGGAAGGATAAACCAACCAGAACATGCTCAGATAAGCTGGACACACAGGAAGTGCAATGCAACTCCCAGGATGATGTAGATTCATGTAGATAAGCTGGGTGGGGTGCATCGTTGCTGATCTTTGTGCACCTGGCCTTGTCTTCAGACACCCACACAAAATGGCATCCGATTCCCCCCTCCACCCGCCCGCCCCAATCCGCACATGTATCCAGTCGGGTTGCGGTGAAAAACTTGGGGGGGGGGGGGGGGGTTTACATTTGTCTGGCTCTGACGACGCGGTGTTGTAGGGTATGTAGAGATTCTGGGACAGCTGCAGCACCTGGGCTCCGAATTCTAGAGGCAGATTGCTGATGTAGAGGTCCGCAGATGGCTGTTGCCCAGCACCATGCTTGTCACGGTCGGCCAGCTTCACCTGCACACATACGTACACCAATATCCTTATGCGACAACGTACTCTTTTACAGCACGACCCTTTCAACTTTCGCAGCACCCAGAGCCCATTCCCCTGAATAAAACCAAAAATGGTACTACTGCAACACATCCCCAATTTTAATTTCGTGAAATTCTCCACATATCGTTGAGTTAGTAGCTGAGACCAACACCAATGGATTGAGCACAAAAATCTGCATCTTTTTGCCTTCTTTCGAAATTGGATGCAGTCATAATACGTCGGAGATATGACCCCGCAATGGTCTCTAGGTACGTGCATAGTCTGCAGCAGACTAGCAAAACTGGGCCTCTGGCAGTGAAACGTTGTTTGCGTTTGGGCTGGCATTTTGACATATCGTTGAGTTAGACCCCAACCGAAATTGCATTGAAAAGCCAAGGGTGAGCACTTTTCGGAAAAGGATAACATACCCCAACCTTCGGAACCATATTTTTGAGCGGTCGGCCCGGTCCCGGCGAAACCCCGGCTAGTAGGTGGAATTTGACCCCGCCCCCCGTTTTTCGACATATATTGGACGGTATTGGTATTGGACGGGGGGGGGGGGCTAAACCCCCGTATTCGTTACACTAGCAGGGAATTTTGGGAAATTCGGTTCGGCCGCCCGGTGCTTGGCACCAAATTGGGTGGTGGGTACATCCCCCCCTATTTTGGACGTGCCGAATCCAAAAAAAAAACCCATCGGAACGCTGGTGAGGCTGTATGGCTGCCAAAAGTCAGACTGTTTTGCTCGAAATCTGGTAATCTAGAAGACTGGCTGTTGAATGTTTTTCGGCTAACTATCTTGTCCCCTTAATTTCTCTCACATATCGTTTCGTCACAAAAAAATGCCAGCGGGGTGAAATGATGCAGTTTGTGTGACGATTTCAAAAATGCAAGCGTTTCCCTTCAACTCAACAACATGATCATGCAATGCACAAAACACGGCAAGTATTGCAACACAGATTCAAGGACAAAAACACTGGGGACCAGGACCCAGGCAATTGGCACAAAAGCTCTCATAGCTCCGTCAAATTGTGTCGTTGAGGCCTAACTCTTAGTTTTTTGGATTCGGCACATCAAAATGCACCGATGTGACCTATTTGATTGTGTTGTGAAGTGACGATATGTTAGAGCTAGCCCGTTTACTTCCAAAACCCACGAGATGACCTGTGCAGGGGTGCACGGGCAGACTCCCCAAAAAGTGAGAAGTGTCCAACTTTCGCCCAAAATTGCGAAAAAAGATGATTCCGTATCCCCCCCCCCCTTACCCATGCATCCCCGAGAAGCCCTTTTCTTGGAGATTTCAAAAAGTGTAACATACCCCTCCCTAGCTACAGCGCAACATTTTTCCGAAATTCAGCCCGCACCGGAAATTCCCTGCTAGTGTAATGAATAGCCCCCCTCCCCCCCCCCCCCCCCCCCAGTCCAACACCCATATATATCCTGTAATCTACACCCCTCTCCCCAACTTGTAGGTTGGCTCCACAATATGGCTCTAACATACGTGAGAAATTTACAACCTGGTGCCTACATATGGTGAAATGGGCTAAACTGGGTCAAAATGGGCTCAAAATGGGCGGTATTGTCCTGTTTGAGCACCACAAATGGTCCAAAATCATTTTGGGAAAAACACATGCTTGACCCATTGTTGGCACATTTTTGTCCTCAAAATGGCCCATTTTCAAGGCTTTTTGGGACCCAAGAGGGGCCACAATGGCTCAAAACGGGCTCAAAATAGGCTCATTTCACTTGTTTGTGCACCCCAAATGGTCTAGGATCACTTTTGGAAAAGCATATTTTTGACCCTTTTTTGTCCCAAAACGGCCCATTTTCAGGTTATTTGGGACTCTCGGGGGGCCAAAACGCATCACCACAGCTCAAAAAGGGCCAAAAACACTTGTTTATGCTCCCCAAGTGCTCTAGGAACAACTTTCGAAAAAATCATTTTTTCGCCCCAGCCATCCTGGAGGACCTACTGTTGGCCCCCACCGTGCGCGGCCCGGGCTGCCCTCTGGCTCCAACAAGCGACCACTGGTACGGGGGTCTAGGCGTCTCGTTGGGCGATCCTAAGGTTTGGGAACCACAAAAAGTGGGGGGCTGTGGCTGGATTAGGTGCCCTCACATTTTTGATTTGAGCCATGTAGCGCAAGATATAATTCGTTCGGGGTTTTGGGGCTTGTTGACAGAAGCCTTCACATTCTTGGCCATTTTTGGCCATTTTTGGGCCGTTTCTTGGACATATCGTGGAGTTAGAGGGCAACCAAGGGCTCTTTGTCACCAAGAGGCCAAGGCGCATGTGGAGTGTACCAATTGTTTCCCTTCCTTTGGCCCTAGGTTTCACGGCCATTTTGGGCCAAAAATGCCTGTTTTGGGGCACAAAATGCGCAATTTTGGGAGGGCACCTCCGGACTGGGCGCCGCTGCACCAAGCCACCACCGGTGAGTTTTTGGCTCACAACTTGGATTCAGCAAGGCCACCACTTGGGCTCTAGGATGGCTAGATTAGGGAAGGATC
>CAXIWF010000998.1:0-10376 GCA_964036045.1 Eutreptiella sp. 'Long Island Sound 2002'
ACAAGTTTCTACCATGTTGACCATGATCCTATGATACAACGAGTGTGTGTGACGACTTAAGGTGTTGGACCCTACTAAAAATACGTTGAGACTAAGGCGCTTGCAACGCAACCTTCCTTATTATCTTTCCTCACACTCGCGCGTAGATATGGCCCTTCAAAGTGGTCCGACGATTCACTTTTGTTTCCCTTATATCTCCAAGTCAAATGGGTGGCAAGTATAAGGGAAACCTGATTTGGGCATAGGGAAAGGAGTATGACCACTCGAAGAAGACCAAATCAAGTGCGGCGATGTCGAAGTCGAAAATCCGATTTCGACATCGCGAAAAATTCAGATTAAAATTTCGAGTGCATATTTAGAAAATTGCGGAAGCAACGAACCCTTTGCTGATGAAATCTGACCCTTCATCGGGGTTTCCGCCAAAATATCTGTAAATAACAGTTAACCATTCGGTTACCGCAAAATCGCGAGCCAACTGACAGTCGCCGATACATTGACCATCAGAACGGAAGGCGGAAAAATTACGGAAACATTATGATAAAAAAACCCTGTTGATTCCTGATATTCTGATATATAAATCTCAGCTGGCGGCGCCTGGGTACTGAATATGGCCGCTCATAGCCGGAATGGCCAAACCTATCACACTATCACATCAGGTTAGGTCAGGTGGATGGTAGAGTATGATATCAGCCAATGGCGGCTTGCCGGCACATAGATACACACCCCAAGTGACCTAAAGATGGCCACGGGGGTCCGAACCGGCTTCAAGTGTGGCAGAAAGGTGCTCAGGAGACCGATTTTGGAGATCAGAAAGGGTCAGACCACGATTTTCGGCCATGACCTCTTTCAGTAGCACGTGGTCTAGGTCACACAGGGGTACAGGATTGAGAGATCCATCGACGATGGACAGGAAACTGGCCCATTCAGGGGCCTGCATAGGTGTGTCTGAGTCCTCAGGCACATAGATGGGGCCGTCGGGGATTTGCACTCTTCCCACGGTCATTCCATCTAGCACACGGCGCCAGTAAGCATGTTCACCAGAGCAGCCCCAGTTAGGGGTGCACATGACAACCCTTCCTCCCTCATAAGCGATTTTGGTTAGAACCTTCGCGAGCAGGGGGAAGGGAGGGTTAGCATACGCTAGGCCCATTGCTTTCCAGAAGAAACGGAAAGCATTGTTCAATTGTTTCGAGCAGAACAACTGCATGATGTGCCGTTGTTGGCTCGCAAACAATTCCACCTCGATCTCATCCAGGTTTACCTGAAGGGCCGCCAGTCCATTTTCAAGAACGTGACAGGCCAATTGGTAGTTTTCAGTACGATAGTTAGTCTTGAATGCGTAGCGCAGCCCAGACTCTTTTTGTCTTGACAGCTCCAAAGGTACGGAGAATAGCCCACTGCCAAAGTCGCAGTGCAAAGAATAGGCGCGCTGGAGAGACAGCATTTTTACCTCGGGGTTTCTTCGTAGGAAGTCGGTACCAATGACGATGTCAAAGGCGTCGGTGTCCAGCACTCTGCAATGTTGGGTCACGGTTTCGTCGCCCACGCACATAGTCACATCGACCCCCCCCAAGGAATGGATGGTACGCCCATCCCCTACTCTTATGGCCACGGTCTTAGTTTTCTTGAAAGTCTTTAGCAGGCGCCGGGCCACTATGGAAAGTGTTGCACCGGTGTCAAGCACCGCTCGAAAAACTTGATCCCCGATTTTCACGAGGATCCAGAAAACCAAGTCCTCCTCTCCGGAGCCGCCCCCCTACTCCTCATCAGGGAACTTGACATCCACCCCTGCAGCTATGAGGGACCTGGCCATCCAAGCCAAGCGCCTCTTCTTGGAGTTATTCCCCTCAAGGGTAGCGGTATCCCCCTGGGGGCGCTTCTTGGGATCACCTGCGGCAGGAGCGGGTGTAGCAGCAGGAGTGGGTGTAGCAACGGGCGCCGATGAGCGCCTCTGGGGGTTAGGGGGTCCATTTTTGCCACCCCCCTTGCCACCTCCTTTACCACCTTTATCCCCATTCGGGAGATTTCTGGTGGGTGTTTGGGTCTTCTGGCGTTCGGCCTCGTGACGCTTGAGTTTATCACTCTCGCGTTTCTTTATGTGGCATTCGTCTTCGTAGTGACGACGTTTGCCACAATACCCACAGGTGATGGTACACCTGAAATGATCCTGATGGGTCACAGGTTTCCCATCCTTGGTATGCTCTTGTCGTTTCATCTGCAGCATAAAGCTACTGCAGTGATCGCAGTCAGAGGCATGACAAGGCCCCCTCTTGTCATTGACAGGTTTGCAGTAGAACAGAGGGGGTGTACCTGCATCAGGTTTAACCTCATTCATGGCACGTAGGTTACCCCTCCCTTTACCACCTCCCTGGTTGGTGTTAGTGGGATTTTTAGACCCTTGCCCTTCGCCACGTTCGGGGGTAGGGGTACCACCTCGACCCAAGTGCTTCTTGAGGAATTTCTCCATGTGGGAGTCATTCTCTCTCTCAAGAGCTAGGTCAATCAAGAGGTCTACTAGTTCATCGTACGAGTGGGTCCGACTCTTCCTCTCAGAGGTAGAGCGGCAATCATCCCACGTACGTTGGGGGATCTTACTCATTAGCCATAGGTGGGGCTCAGTGGCTCCGTAGTAGCCCACGTTCATCCGCGAAAACGGATACTCCAAGTCGCACACGTATTCAGAGATTCGCGCAGCGGAAGGAAACTCAGGGAGCATAGGTAGCTCCTCTATCTTTGTGCGCACGCTGAGGTCAGTCTCATAGACTGGGAACATTTTCTCCAACCTTTGGAGTACCTCTGCCCAGGTGGAGCAGGTTTTCACAATCTGTTTCACCTGTTTTTGCAAAAATTTCTTTTTGCATGAGCTTTTCAACAGTGAGCATTTGGTGGCCACATCCACATGGGATTGGCCAGTCAACAAAAGAAACTCAGCAAATTCTTCTGCCCATTCGGGCAGATTCTTGGGGTCGAACTCCGGCAGTTCCAGCTGGATGTTCGCCTGGGCAATAGGTCTGCCCGTCTTCCCACCCCCCGGAGTTAGGCCAGAAGGCGATACGCTGGCGAGTGGTGCCAGGGCTAACAGCCCTCTTTTCTCAGTCTCTGTCACAGGCACATCCTGTAGTTCAGCCATGGGCACTGTCCTGGCACGGGGGTGAAAGGGGCTGGGGCAGGTGACCTTAGGCAACAGCCTTGAAACCCTTGATCTCTTAAGATCCTCGGCCAGGGTACTCAGTCCGGGAGAGGGGGAGGACAACTCTGGCTTGGGTAAGGGTTCTGCAATACCCAGTTTCGCCTTAATGGCCTCCGATAGGGCCGTCACATCTGGATCTTCTGATCCAGACAGGAGTTTGGCCAGCAGTTCGGCCGTATGATCCGGGGCACCGTAGGTTGGCCTTGGATGATGTTGTTCCTCAACTCAAGTCGGGCCCACTTCGGGAGCCCTTGGCGTTGGACAACATGCTCTTGGATACTCGGGTCTCGGTCGTCTTGGCAGGGATGCTGTCTCGGCTTGGTCGGACGGCGGGCCAGAGTGCGTGTAGGACCCTAGGTCTGTACGTGGTCTGGATCCGTGTACTGCCAATGGCTCCTCCCCATCTTCTCCACGAATGGATTTGTAGTACTCCTCATGGAGGATGTATTCATCCATTTTCTTCCTCAGCTCCTCGTATTCCTCGGGGCCTCCAATCGTTGTTGAGGATGAAGCCCAACAGGCGGATCGGGAGACTGAGGCTGCTACACGCCTGTGGAGATGATGCAGGCTATCTCCACCGTGGGCCGCTAAGGCCTCGGTGGTAAGGATTTTATTTTCTTCCGCCCTTCTGCGATCTGGATCTCCTTGGGACCCAGATGCGCCACTGAGATGTTGTGAAGCTCGGTAAGGTGGTTCACTCATAGGGTGGGCCATGCTGCCCATTTGTACTTGGACAGTTCTTATGGGCCACGTCCTGACGCTTGGCGTGGACATGATGAACTTGTTGTTGAGCTTTGTGTGCTGCACTTCTTCTCAGGGTCGGTTCAAAAGGTCACCAGGGACTGTCTCTGCTACCGGAAAGATGTCCTTGATTAATGCCCTAGATATTTTGATGAAATCCTGCAAGTTTTGAAGTTGAAAACCCAAACCAAAGGAGCAAGTAGAGCAAGAACAGGATGTGGATCGAATCAATGATTGGTTTTGGAATCTAGTGTAACACAGAAGGGCTGAAGATAGACAAAGCAGGTATAAACACAAAGATTCAATCACAAATGGATAATACAAAAGATTTTATATGAAAACTGGACTGACTCAGGACTCCAAGATAGCATCAGGCACTTCATGTGCACTCTTTTGGGTGTAATGGTGCTGGTTAGGAATGTGGGGCATATATGTCAGGCCAACACAGAAAATGACTTGGCCAAGCAACTGAATTCAGAAACAGTTGAAAAGTAGAACCACAATAAGTGGTAGAAACAATTGAGTATAGGAGTCTTGGGGTGGGAGACCACTAGGCTTAACCTCCAAGGCCTAAAGCATGAAATGCCTATTTTATTTCGGTATATCCTCCATGAAGGAAGGTACCTCCGCTCAGTTGAGTGGTAGGGGTGAACTTCATGGGGGGCTAGGGTTACAACCCTAGTTACCTTGAGAAAGTGTACTTTAGGCTTCAAAAGAGTGATAAAAATACTTAAGTTAGTCTTAGCACCAACAAAAGGGTTTTAAGGGGGGCTTGGCCTGGATCAAGTCCTCCAAGAAAGACATGGCAGTGACTTTTTCTTACTGATTGTCATGTATGTAAAGACGCGGTGGCTTAGAGAAGTGAGCATGTGGACCAAAAAAAAGAAGACCCTCCACTCCTGGTATGCGGCATCGAAAACTGGCCGCCCACAGCCGCTCCCTCCCCCTACGCATGGTTTAGATCCAAGAACACATTCCGGGGAAGAAGATGTTTGCATGTAGGGGAGGCGTTGTAGACGAAGAAGAGGGACCCCGGCACTCAAGGGTTTAAGAAGACGAGGGAAGAGGTGGAAGACGAAGGAAGAGGTGGGGGACGAAGGAAGAGGTGGAGGACGAGGGAAGAGGTGGAGGACGAGGGAAGATGTGGAAGTTGAGCCACTAGAAACGTTCTTCAATGTCACCGTTCACGAAAAGTGGCACGGCACAACGACACAAATCAGGGCGCGTGTTGCCCCGACATCCAAAGCGCACCAGGAATTAACAGCGAACATCCAGAGGGCACCAGGAATTAACAGCGAACATCTAGAGCGCACCAGGAATTAACAGTGAACATCCAGAGCGCACCAGGAATGAACAGTGAACATCCAGAGCGCACCAGGAACTAACAGTGAACATCCAGAGCGCACCAGGAATTAACAGTGAACATCGAGAGCGCACCAGGAATTAACAGTGAACATCCAGAGGGTACCACGAATTGGCAGTGAACATCACTAGACACAAGCATGTTCCTAAGTTTGCACCCATGCATTGAAGCGTCGCGGTCTCCACCACGTATCCGTCAGACCCGTGGCCAACAAATGTATCAACAATCGCATGGCCGTAGTCATCGGCCCACTCGTCGAAACTCAACCAAGCATGTGGGACGCCCCTCAGACCTTCGCGTGTCAGGCGACGACGGATATCCCGCGAATGTTCCCCATACACCAGTAAAATATTATTGTCCTTGCGCAGCGTAGAGGCTCCGGACAAACAACCTTCAATCTGGGTATACTTTTTCAAAAATCCGCGCATCGATGGATGGTCCAACTTTTCCAGCGGGATACCACAACTCAGAAAAGCAGCAGTAGCATCCGCATTGATGTTGGCAATAATTTCAGGCCGTGTCGGAGGTGCACGTGATGGACTGCTGGCAGTGTTGAAAATCTGCGCCACAGATGGCCCAAATGGTAGACTGACTGCCGATTTGCTCTTCAACACGTGCTTTGAGCCTAGAAAAGAACACACAAACGGACTGACTGGCAGATTGATGGACTGACTAACTGACAGACTGATTGACCAGAGGTAAATCAGTCTGTCAGTTAGTCAGTCCATCAAC
Source organism: Eutreptiella sp. 'Long Island Sound 2002' (assembly GCA_964036045.1). Taxonomy (NCBI): domain Eukaryota; phylum Euglenozoa; class Euglenophyceae; order Eutreptiales; family Eutreptiaceae; genus Eutreptiella; species Eutreptiella sp. 'Long Island Sound 2002'. Next base: position 6,027 of record CAXIWF010000998.1, read on the forward strand.
AGAAAATTGTAGTGCAGGCAGATGGGGAAAGCAATAGGTGCAGATGGTAGAATGGATACCTTTAACATGAGCTCTTGCAAAATTCTCGTGGTCATGGCGGACTGGAAAGTTGCAGTAGATACACCACATAATATCATCACGATCTTCAAAGACACTAGGGTGCTTGGCTGCTCGCTAAGCTGCAGTAATCTTCGTACAATAATGATTCGTCAGACGACTCTTCTTTGCTCCTGTGTCCTTTTTTTTGGCAGAGGATAGCGTTTCCTTCTTTTTGCCCATGGAGACAAAGAGCGAAAAAAAAAAATGCTTGACACATAAACATCATCGCCACGCATGCACACACAACAAAAGGGTTGTGGGCAGGGAAGGCAATGGGGAAAGGGCAAAGGGGACAGGGAAAGGGGAAAGGGGGAGGGGGCACAGTGACAGTGAGGTGGAGAGGAGAGACGTACCGTACAACATAGCGCCAAAAAAGATAAAAAAAATCGCCGAAAATTACGATCGTAATCTGGGCCTGTCCTAGAAGAACAAGCTTTCACTGTAGGTGAAGGCACAAAGAGATTGCATAAATGAATTACTAATTATATTGCTGCAGTTTTAGTAATGCAGCAACAACTTTTGAGCCTGTATGTTTTTTTTTCCGGTGATGTAGAATTTTAAAAACTGAACTCTTCGCAACCGAACTCTTCGCGTTCCATTACTCCGCCAGCTGAAATATCTGAAATTCATCAATTTCTTCTTGTCCGTCTGTGGGATCGTGGTACTGGGTTCCAGGTTATGCCTGTGGATTCATTTTGGAAATGAACACAAAGGAAAATAACCAAGTTTCAGAACATCAGGGACAAGAACATTACACATGTCAGGCTCAAAACCCTCCCAAACTTCAAATCCTCTTGCTATCCCAAGTGCACTGACCAAGCTACCTTGTATTCGTGGAATGCGAGCATTCGTGAATGCGGGGCGCTGTCAGTTGACGGCCAATATGGGACCTGGGGGGCTGATAAGCCCTGAAGTGTGGGCACACTGGCAGATTCGGTGCGCCGGGGAGGCTTGGGGACGGCGTTTGACGCGTGCTGGATGCGCATCTGAGGAGCAAAAAACTGAGTCCCAGTTCAGGAAAACATCCACCAACAGTCGCAAGCCAGGGCAACTCCTCTGTCTTGGGAGACTGCCTGCATCCCTCCAGCCTCCAACACCAATCTGTAAGATCACTGCAGGGTGAGGGCTCCTCGGTGGCCACACTGGCACAGCTGCCCTGCAATGTGGGTACAGCGTGCTGTGCCTCGTGGTGAGCCGTCCCTTACAATCTATGGACTTCGTGTACCTTGAGCAAAGGAGTCCAGAAAAATATGGGTGCTACAGGGGACTGGTTGTAGCTTTTGTGCCTAATGCTTGATCCCTGCCTTAATATGGCCTTGAATGGGGTGGGCACAGGGCAGAAAACCACACATAACAACACAGCACAATGAAATTGATCTACATGGATCTACATGGAGCCTGACAAGATACCACACAAAAGAGTGGCCTCCGATGGTGACTAAAATTGGTAAACAATAACTTCGGTACCCAGACAGCCCGGTCCCTACTGACTGGACAAGGCGAGGCTGGGCCATAACAACAGCGATGGTCACTCTCCCCCAACTTCACACCGGGAAACATCACAATTGTTAAGTCTGCATTGCAATCATGGCGCCTTCACACTCCGGCCTATCCCTCTCGGCTTCCAAGCCCTGCAGGCTCCAATGTTGCTGATGTCCAGGTGCCGTAATCCACTCCTGGCCCTGCGCGCTCTGTCCCCTCCCTGTGACGGTCAGTGTTACTTAGCTGTACCTGCCCCCTGACACATCCTGGTGTCGCTCACGTCTGTACTGGATGCTGACGAAAGCGCGGTCTCCCAAGTTTCGTCCGCCCCAGCCCCCGAGACTTCCCAAGTCCTTCGGGAAGCCTTCTGCCGTACCTTCAACAAGGGGGGGCAGATGGGGGTGGGTCCCATACCACCTCCCTATTCCCAACCCCTGTTCAAATGGTCAATGCCTCTTGTCCATTTTCAAGGGAAACATCATCGGCCCCCCCTGGCCCCGCACCCCAGTCCCTGTTGGCTGTGGACACCCGCTGCACATCGGCCCCTGAATGCCCTCTGCCCAGCGGACCAATCTTGAGGGTACTTTCATCCGGTGCAATCTATATTGCCTGAGATTCTTCATCCATCGCCCGCGGTGATGTGCTGAACCTGTCGTCCATGCCCTTTTGTCCTTCTGTTCTGGTTTCACTTGTTTGCCTCGCAATTATGGGCCGCACACGTTCAACGTCATGCATCATCCCGCCCTTTGCCCCCCGGAGCCACAACAATAGTCCCTGAGCATGTCCGGTAGTAAATGGGGCAAACAAATGTCAAAAAACACCGGCAATGCACGACCCCACAAGGCTGACACCCACATCTAATGTCCGGCCCCACTGTGCTACAGTAACTGTTGTGCCGTTGGAAATCAGCTTGCAAAACCGCAACATTTTTGAGAAATCTTTGAATCAAGGATGCGAAAAATCGCCAAAGCGGCCACGGGTACTCTCACACTTTCCCAAAGGCGTGGCGCGTCCAAATCAAACTCGATGCGCATTTGCCCCCCCTTCCCCCCCGAAGGTGGACTAGAGAGGGGACTCCCAATGGGAGGGGAACAAATTTCTCCAGTTCATTGATGTTGGCCCCCCTGGACACTTCAGGGGGCACAGGGGTCTTTGCATTCCAGTACTGCAGGATCGCAGGGGGGGTGTGCTGCAAGGGCAAAGTCCGGGCAAAGGGAGGGGGTTAGGGCCCTTGGGGATCGGAAGAGGAACGGGCCCAGGGCAGCACACCCGCAGTCAAACAATTTGGGGCATGGGGCAGGGGGTCTTCGCTCCTCCTTCCAACAAAGCGGAGTCTGGACGGGGCAGACCTCCGGCCCTGCGGGTCTCTGAGGGTCTGCGGACGTTTTGGCGCAGCTGTCCGAATGGGGGCGGGGGGCTTGAGAGCACCGAGGCAAAAAAGGTTCGCGAACGGGACGAGACGTCGGAAACCCTCGAAACCGCGCCGTTGGTTCAGCCCCCCCACCCCCCCCCCCCTCCGACACGTGGACGCGCCATGACGCGGGATGCACCGCCCGCGGCACACGAGGGAGGGGCGGGGGGCGGGGGGGGGGTTGGGTTGGGTTGGGTTGGGTCAAGGCCTCGCCTGGTCGCCTACCCACGGTCCGCGCCGCCTTCCCTGCGGGACCCGACTGGGCGGCCGTACCCGGGTGTCCGGTCACAAGGCCTACCGGACTGTTGACCGCCCCCAGACCCCGCGGTGGCGCTCGCGGGCGGGGGGGGGGGGGGGGGGGCAATCCAGTGGCCGGGGCGGTGGTCGAACAGGGCAGAGTCGCGGGTTTGCGATGCTGTTGGGCAAGTGACGCTGCTCCACTCCTGATCGACGAATCGGGGGAACGGAGGACAGAGTCTGTGAAGCGACACTCAGAAAGCGCCCGCCGCAACGGACTTCATGTTCTCCGGGAAGATGCACAGCGATCCCCAAGTCCAAAGGAACCGCACGAAACAGGGGCCCTTGGATTGCGCCGCGACAGAAAAGGCAGCGCCCATGGCCCCGTACCCCCCCGAGGGTGTGTGTGTGTGTGTGTGTGTGTGTGTGTGTGTGTGTGTGTGTGTGTGTGTGTGTGTGTGTGTGTGTGTGTGTGTGTGTGTGTGTGTGTGTGTGTGTGTGTGTGTGTGTGTGTGTGTGTGTGTGTGTGTGTGTGTGTGTGTGTGTGTGTGTGGGTGTGTGTGTGTGTGTTTGTGTGTGTGTGTGTGTGTGTGTGTGTGCGTGTGTGTGTGTGTGTGTGTGTGTGTGTGTGTGTGTGTGCGTGCGTGTGTGTGTGTGTGTGTGTGTGTGTGTGTGTGTGTGTGTGTGTGTGTGTGTGTGTGTGTGTGTGTGTGTGTGTGTGTGTGTGTGTGTGTGTGTGTGTGTGTGTGTGTGTGTGTGTGTGTGTGTGTGTGTGTGTGTGTGTGTGTGTGTGTGTGTGTGTGTGTGTGTGTGTGTGCGATGGCGAGTGGGGGGGTGGGGGGGGTGGGGGTGTGTGTATGGCCACGCCATCCCTCGGATTCGGTCGTCCAGTCAGGCCGCCTCCGCGTGGACGGGGTGCGGCAGGGGGACGGGGGGCGCCTTTCCGGCACAACGGCTGCGCCCATGGCCCCGTACCCCCCCGAGGGTGTGTGTGTGTGTGTGTGTGTGTGTGTGTGTGTGTGTGTGTGTGTGTGTGTGTGTGTGTGTGTGTGTGTGTGTGTGTGTGTGTGTGTGTGTGTGTGTGTGTGTGTGTGTGTGTGTGTGTGTGTGTGTGTGTGTGT
>CAXIWF010001000.1:0-34737 GCA_964036045.1 Eutreptiella sp. 'Long Island Sound 2002'
TTTGGGACATGACCACCTATCTCCGTCACCATACACGGGTCATCGCCCAAACTTTGATGGTAGATAGCCCTAGTGATGCCCTACAAACCCACAAAGTTTCGGGGGCAGGGCCGGCGGCCCAAAAACCTGTCCGATAAGAACAGATACTACAGTTGATCTTAGCTAAAAGGTACCAAAAAGTCAAGCCCGGGCCGGGGGGGGGGGGGGGGTACTGGGGAGGGCGACCACTTTGGGACAATTCGGCATATCTCCGTCACCACATACGGGACATCGCCCAAACTTTTGGGTAGATAGCCCTAGTAATGCCCCACAAAAAAAGAACCATAGAACCACAGAACCATAGGGCCATAGGGTCACAAAAGCCAAGGAAAAGTTCTAAATGTAATGAAATAATGTCCGAGCGAGGCCGCGTAACCGTAGAACCACAGAACAAAAGGTCTCAAAGTCATGAAATCAACAACCAGCTTGGTCCTAGTACGAAGTCTTGATTAGGTTTACAGGTCACCAAGCTGTTTACCAGATTGCTTTTACAACACCTTTTTTAGACTCAAGGCCGAGAAAATGTTGTAGCAGCAGCAAGCAAGCAAGCAGTAGCAAGCAGCAACTGAACTCATTTCTGCCTATCCGCATATCTCTGTCAGCGTAGACGGGACATCGTCCAAACTTTCATGGTACATAGTCCAAACGATGCCCTACAAACACACAAAGTTTCGGGTCGAAACGCACCAAGGGGCAGGGTCGGCGGCAAAAAAGTCTTGAAAATCTGGGAAATCCGGAAAAGCCAAGCCTGAGCAGGGGGGGGGGGGGGGGGGGCAACCACTTTGAGGCAATTCGATATATCTCCGTCAGCATAGACGGGATACCCGAATTTTTATGGGAGATAGCCCCAGTGATGATATACAAACCCACAAGGTTTCAGGTCGAAACTCGCCCAGGGGCAGGGTCGTGGAGCAAAAAAAGTCTTGAAAATCCCGAAAAGGTCATGAAATCATGCCTGAGCGAGGCCCCAGGACGGGCGCTAGCAAGGACTGGGGCCGAATGAGGCCGTATGGCCATAGAGCCACAGAACCATGGAACCACAGGGCCATAAAAGGAAAAGCTCTCAAAGTCATGGAATCAACAACCAGCTCGGTCCTGTTACGACGTCTTGATCACCAAGTTGGTTTACCAGATTGGTCTTACAACCTTTTTTAGGTCTCAAGGACGAGAAAATATTTTAGCAGCAGCAGCAAGCAGCAAGCAACAGCAGCAGCAGCAAGCAAGCAAGCAACTGAGCTCATTTCTGCCTATCCGCATATCTCCGTCATCATAGACGGGACATCGCCCAAACTTTCATGGTACATAGTCCTAATGATGCCCTACAATCACACAAAGTTTCGGGTCAAAACTCACCAAGGAGTAGGGTCGGTGGGCAAAAAAGTCTGAAAATTCCCGAAATTTTGGAAAAGTTAAGCCCGGCCGAGGGGGGGGGGGGTACTGGGGTGGGCGACCACTTGGGGACATGTCCACCTATCTCCCTCATCATAGACGGGACATCGCCCAAATTTTTATGGTGGATAGCCCTAGTGAAAGTCTACAAACCCACAAAGGTTTGGGGCGAAAATCACCAAGGGGTGGGGTCGGTGGGCAAAAAAGTCGTGAAAATCCGGAAAATCCGCAAAAGTTAAGCGCGGGTCAGGGGGGGGGGGGGGTACTGGGGTGGGCGACCACTTGGGGACATGCCCACCTATCTCCGTCAGCATAGACGGGACATCGCCCAAATTTTTATGGTGGATAGTCCTGTTGAAAGTCCACAAACCCACAAAGTTTCGGGGCGAAACTGACCAAGGGGTAGGATCGGCAGGCAAAAAAGTCTTAGAAATCCTGAAAAAGTCATGAAATCATATCCGAGCGAGGCCGCATGACCATGGAACCATACAAACATAGAACCACAGAGCCATAAAGGAAAAGCTCTCAAAGTCATGAAATCAGCTACCAGCTTGGTCCTAGTATGAAGTCTTGATTAGGGGTCACCAAGCTGGTTTACTAGATGGAGTTTACATCACCTTCTTAGGTCCAGGGTGGTATTTTTTTTAGCAGCAAGCAGCAGCAGCAGCAACTGAGCTCATTTCTACTGGTCCGCATATCTCCGTCAGCATGGACGGGACAGCGGCCAAAATTTCATGGTAGATGGGACTAGTGATGCCCTCGAAAGACACGCACCCCGTTTCACCCCGTTTCACCTCATTTCACCCCATTTCACCCCATTTCACCCCATTTCTCCCCATTTCTCCCCATTTCACCCCATTTCTCCCCATTTCACCCCATTTCACCCCATTTCACCCCATTTCTCCCCATTTCTCCCCATTTCTCTCCATTTCTGTCCATGTCTCCCCATTTCTCCCCATTTCTCCCCATTTCTCTCCATTTCTGTCCATGTCTCCCCATTTCTCCCCATTTCTCCCCATTTCTGTCCATTTCTGTCCATTTCTCCCCATTTCACCCCATTTCTCCCCATTTCACCCCATTTCACCCCATTTCACCCCCCATTTCACCCCGTTTCACCCCATTTCACCCCATTTCACCCCATTTCTCCCCATTTCTCCCCATTTCTCCCCATTTCTGTCCATTTCTCCCCATTTCACCCCATTTCACCCCATTTCACCCCATTTCACCCCATTTCTCCCCATTTCTCCCCATTTCTCCCCATTTCTATCCATTTCTCCCCATTTCTCTCCATTTCTCTCCACTTCTCTCCATTTCTCCCCATTTCTCCCCATTTCTCCCCATTTCTCTCCATTTCTCCCCATTTCTCCCCATTTCTCCCCATTTCACCCCATTTCACCCCATTTCACCCCATTTAACCCCATTTCACCCCATTTCTCCCCATTTCTCCCCATTTCTCTCCATTTCTGTCCATGTCTCCCCATTTCTCCCCATTTCTCCCCATTTCTCTCCATGTCTCCCCATTTCTCCCCATTTCTCCCCATTTCTCCCCATTTCTCCCCATTTCTGTCCATTTCTGTCCATTTCTCCCCATTTCACCCCATTTCACCCCATTTCTCCCCATTTCTCCCCATTTCTCCCCATTTCTCCTCGTATAATATATATATGGATCCGCTATAGTAACCGTATATATATACTACGTGGTGTACGTACGTGCTACGAGTGTACACACTACCCCGTAGACCGCACGGACCGTACACAGTACACGGCACCGGTCCAGTACCCCGGATTCTGCTTCTTGGCAGAGGGGCGACAAATAATATCGCCCCTCTACCCCAGCCAACCCAACTCCATTGCGCCTTGAGGCCCCTGCGCCGGCTTACCACGACCGCTTCATCCTGATGGAGGAAGAGGACGCGGAAACCCCGGCACTGGGCCCCGCCCGGCACATCTCGGCGGTGCAAGCAGCCGCCTCAGCCACCGACCCGGCCTTCGTTAACACTGCCGGGCTTTCAAAGATCCGGCAGATCTCCCGGCTCCCAACCTTCAACGGGATGCCGGGGGGATGTGACAAATTCGCCCAGGGTTGGCACGACGTCAAGGACCTCCATCTCCTTGGCGTCCCTGCGCCCATGCACTACCGCGTGCTGGCGCAGTGTTGCCCCCCGGACATCCAGAAAGATATCTCTGGTTGGGTCCGGGACGACCCGAAGCGCACGGTTGAGGATGTCTTCGACCTCCTCCGTGCCCAATTCATGACTCCTGGGAGCCCGCCACCTCCTTCTTGCCTAATTACTAACCAGATTGGGTGAAATACATCCAAGAGAAAAAAATCTCCTTGCATTTGAAGAGCTGTTTCCCTGCAGCGGGACGTTCCGCGAGGAAGTAGCAGAGTTGCGCAGTGCGCACAGGACACAAGATGAATGTCCGTCCCTCCACCTGACTCCACCAAGACCGCTGCCTCGGGGACCCAATCCCAGACGCAGAAGACAAGCCTCGGGAAAATACTCCGACGCTTTGACCAACGGCCACGAACCGCAGTTCGAAGGCCTGGCCATTCTAACCTAACGACGCTGGCCGGGCACTGATGGCCCGCCAGCCTGACTCTTCCCCCTCCGAAAGACTCCTATGTGGCCTGAGGCCACCCAAATGACCGTCCTCCTGGACTGGCCAGTATTCTAAGCCCACAGGGGCTCTATACCCTATACTGGGGCGCACTCATATACGAGCACGCCGGGGCACTGATGGCCCCACGTCTAACTAATGGCAGGCGAAATTTGCCTGCCCCGAAATCTGTCAAGCTATGGCCGCGAGGGCCGAATCTCACTCTATTACAGGGGATAGATCCCCACAAGGCCCTGAAAAGTGGACCTCATGCGGTGCGCATGCTCTCGCACGTCCTACTCGCCGAAGTTTGGCGAGGCACGCGCGCGCTTTCCCGAAGAACCAGTATCCCAATGAAAGCCCTTGGCTGGGCATGCTATGGGCCGTGGGCTCACCGCGCTGCCCACTTTTGCTGGCCCGTGCCAGGCGCTATGGCCCACCTGGACTTAAAGATTTTACCGGGGCTTAGGGCCCCGAAAATGGATGCTTCGTGGGTGGTGCCGCCCGCACCACCCCAAGAGTAGCCGCAAGCAATCAAGCGCCTCGTTGGCCTTACCATATTACTCCATATGCCGCCGGATCCCCGCAAGAGAATCCCACGGGGATCCGGACGGATAGCTTGGCCACCAGGAGTTTGGCTACTCCCACTACACAACCGGGGAGCTTGGCTACTCCCACTAACCCACTGGGGAGTTTGGCTACTCCCATACCTGCCGGAAGTTTGGCTACCCCGGCAAAACGGTTTTTGGCCGAAAAGGGCGAGATTTTGGAGGGCAAGTGGGGCCCGCTTGGCTACGGGTCATCCATTGAAATTGGTGGCCGGCGAGGAACACGAGATGAGCCCTATCCCCGATACCCACACACCTGTGGCGTTCTGCCCACCTACGGGGCTGCTCGTCAACCATGTCGAACGTTTTCTCTTCCTCGGCCAAGGTGAACTGGTACATTCCTGTTAGGGGCTGATTAGGGGGGGAAGTAACATACCTTATTGATGCCCACCAACGGGTCTGGTTCTGCGCATTCTCGGACGACTTCACATACTCGTCGAAGAAGCCTGTTAGGGGGGAATAGGGGGGGGAGGATACCAGCATTCAGCAGCGCGAGCGAACAGCAGTCCACGCCGAGGATCGCGTACTCCTCCTATCTACCCAAACACGACTAAAAACGGACGCACCTGCACTCTGTGGGCATTGACCTAGCCTGGGGTTTCGTGTCGAAGTCAATGTTCACGTTGCGGACGGCGGCGGTATCACGGGAGCGCGACGTGAATAGGGATAGGGATAGGGATAGGGATAGGGATAGGGATAGGGATAGGGACACGTTTCTAAGCTAAAACCTAACGCACTGCTCCTAAACTCACGCACATACCTGCGACTTGTTCGTCGCTGGGCCTACTTATATCGTCCCCTGGGGCCCCTACACCTGGCCAGGGGCGGCACAAACGTGCCGGAGGCCCCCGGCGGAACTCACCCGCCCACCCGCCCATGTGGCCGGAGGCCCCCTACTACTACTACTTTGACGGACTTAGGAATTGCCATCCCTGGGCAAAAATTTGCCACCTACTTATCGAAAACAGCCCGGGACGTTTCCGCGCCCCGAGCTATGCTCTAGCAGGGGGGGTGCAGGGCCGCCAAGCGACAAAAACCCTACTTTGACCCAAAATGCCCATCCCGGACATATGATGTGCCCGGGATGGGCTGGGCCCCCGCTGCATCCCCAAAACTATAATACCAGATTCCCCAATATATATCAATATGATCCCCCCGCCCAAAAAACCCAGAAATACACAATTTTACGCCAGACACACACACCAGAGAGCGGACAGTGAAGCTTCCACCTCAAATAGTTACGGGAGCAGCCGACCCGACTCCCGCCGTGCGCACTGGTTTTTCCCGCCTTGTGGCTCGTGCGCGATTGCTGTGGCGGTTGTGTGCAATTTGCGCGACCTTGATAGTTTCCTGGAGAAATCTAACTTTCTTATTTCAAGATGAAAAATCCTGGAAAATTCACCATGAATTAGCCATTAATTATATCTATCGATTGGCGAAAGTCCGACATCGATCCGAGCCATATAGCCCGATCGGCCAATTTCGGCCCCCCATGTACATCATACATGGTCCCCCTAGACCGCACAATGTCCCACGGGCCACCATTAGCGCCCGTATACCCGATTCTAGGCATTTCGAGGCCATTTGAGCTCAAATCCCGACCCCAAGACCGATCATTGGTGATCATTGATCATCATTTAGCCTCATTTACCTACATTAGACCTCATGTATTCATATTTCCCACACATTACTCATCATATCCACAGGGAGTCTGTGGGCCGTTATTTGCCTTTTCTACTTCTCTTTGTGTCTCGTTGCCCGCGACTCGCATCCGCGACAATGAGCCTACAGGGGGTCATCTTCGGGGGGAAGACCTTTGTCCTGTTCTTGGGCAGGGGGGTTCTTTTTTCTTGCCACCTGGGACGGAAGTTCACCAGGAGGGGAATAGGACGGCTCAACAAAATAGGATGGGGAAGACGTAGTGGAGAAAGGCCCGTAGGAGCCCCCCCACCTGTTCTTCCGCAGTGGAGCAGGGACCTCTGGGCGAGGTCCATAAAGGGGAGATGCCCTTAAGGCTTCGGTCGTGTCCCCCACGAGGCAATTCAGGATTTTCCGCCTGTGCTTGAGGGCAGCCCCAAAATGTTGCTTACAATCGCTCCTGGAAGCCCATCCCATCTCAGTGAACTTAGAATACAAGTCGCTTGGGACCAGAGTCCTCATAAAGTGGCGACGCTTCACCCTATCGGCAGTCCCCCCCCATGCGTCCACCACCTGGCAGAAAGGGGGGGGGCAAGCCGCTATGTGGCATTCCTGGATATCCCGGAACCTAGAACACATCAAGACCTGGCTGGCAACATCCATCGGGTGGCCCTCGTCACACAGATGACACGAGTAGTCGTCCACATCGGATAAATGGCGGTACCCACCAATGGACATGGTCCCGCTGACCCACTTGAAGGGCCGGACCCCAAACCAGGAGGATTTGGCGAACCAATCAAAAGAGGGACGCACCGCCAGATCCCCATGTAAATGGGTGGCCACTAGGCGCCTCAACTGGGACGGGGGGACCCTGGACACCGTCGGATTGCCTCCCAGCTGGAAACTATGGCGGGAGGGGGGCGGGGGGGTCGGGGTGGGCGTAAGCAAATGAGGCCCACTTGGAAAAAGCATCAGCCAACTCATTGCCCTGGAAGCCCACATGGGCCTTGATCCACTCCACCCTGCAAGACTTCGGGATCGGGTGGTGCTCCAGGAAGTCCTTCAAGGCAAGCTGCCAAGTGCCCAGGGCTGTGCGAGACGGCTTCGGTAGCTGGCCCGTATCCTCCCTTCTGTTCCTAACCGTATTTACAACCGCCCGATTGTCACACAGGATGAGTATGGGACGTGAGTCACCATCGACCTGAGGTGCCCTCACGAGAGTTAGGAGGGCCCAAAACTCGGCGTGCGTGGAATCGTGATAGGGACACGGAAGGGTAAGGGCTATAGTAGATTCCCCATCAATAATCATTGCTGCCGACCCCTGCTTGCCTCGGGACGCCGGCTGAGCTGGGGGTCCATGCTCCCCTAGGTCAGCCAGCAGATCTGGATGGACTGCCTGAGTAGGGGGGGGGGTGCATGGTTGCCAGACTGACCAGAGGTTGGGTTAGGGTTGGTCTGAGGGTCTACCTCTGTAGGCCCACATGAATACCCCGAGGGAGGGGGGGGTCAGAGGGAGGGGTACTGGATTTCTTTGGGCTAGTCTTGGAGCCATCAAGATAGACGAAGAGGGTGTGCGGGAGAGCCTCATCACCAGCCTCAGCTGCCCCCCAACACCCCGAATGCTTAAGGTCGTCGGCCACAATCTTTGGGGGTGGGCCCGGGATATCTACCCAGTGACCGTGGGGGAAATCAATTCGGATGGAGGACCCATACGGGAAGGGGGGGGGGGTTCAGGTTCAGGTTCAGGATGGCCGTACGCTATTGGCTTACCTCGGAGGCAGCCTCACGCCTTGCCGGTTGAGAGCGGCCGCCGGCGGTCACGAGCGCGGCTTTACCCAGAGCCACCCATAGCGACGGGAGGGGTGCAGCCCGTCGCGTCGCTCTGCTGGCAAGGCGTGCGCTAGCGGCGCACGACGTCGTTGCGGCTGGTCCGGGGAAGGCACGCCGGGATCCACCTTGCTGGCGCCTTGTCCCGTTGTATACGCTCCCCTTCGCGGCTGTGCCGCTTCTCTCCTGTTCTTGCTCCTGCTGCGGGCTTTGCCTTGTGCCCGGGGAGTGCGTGTTTGCTGGTGTTTCACGGTTTCATGGTGCTGAGTGTATGGGGGGGGGGGGTATTCCCAAGGAGTCAATGAGGGTACGAGGGTGGACCCTGGGGAGAGCATATTGCCTCGCGTAGTGGTGAAAGACGTCGAGGAATTGATCGGCGGAAGCGGACGTGTGCGTGAGGGAGCCCCATGCCACGCTCAGGATCATGGACAGTAGGGAGGTGTCCCCCGGGGCGCTGGACCGCCAGCGATACAATTTCCAGGCGAAGGGGTCGGGTGTAGCATCCTGGGGGGTGAGAGCCGCGAAGATGGCCAAGTGGGGTCGCCCCAGGGGGACAAGGTGGCTGTCGACACGGCTCCATCTGCCGTGTGTGAGAAGGTGATCGATGCAGGTTGCTGCCTCTACTCCCTGAGTCGTTGTGTAGTGCGTGGCGGTGCCGCGCGGGAGGACTGGGGTGTAGGCGGCCAGGGCCCCCTTCGGCCTAAGGGCTTGCTCCAGAGGAGTGCCCTGATCACACGACATGTTGAAATCTCCCTGCGTAAGCGAGTATCGCGGGTCGGTGACCTTGCCGAGAGTAGCCCAGGCTCGCATGATCGCGTGGCGAGCACGATCTGGGAGCTTCGGGGGCATATGGGTGGAGATGACAAGCAGGCGACCGTACTGTCGGGTGTCCAAGACTACTGCGAGGTCTTCTCTAGTGTCCCGGGCGGGCACGGCCTTGAAACCAGGAATACAGAGGGTGCGGCGCCACGCGACAGCCAGTCCTCGTCCCTGCCCGATCACAGTCCCTGTGAGTGATGTCATGTACGGGGGCAGGACGTCCTCCAATCCGTCAAAGTCCCACAGCTCCTGCAAGGTGAGGACATCCGGAGTCAGGATGTGGAGCCACATGCGTAGGAGCGAGGTTTGGCCCGCGAGGCCGCCCAAATTGGCCCCAAAGTGGCGCACGGACTGCAGGTTGCCACTCACAGGGGTGAAGGTGGTGCGCTGCGTCACCTGGAGGATGTAGGGTAGGGGCTGCGAGGGGGCTGGGAGGTCTGGGGCACAGGGGTGACCCCACGGGGAGGCTGTGTCGTTGATGGCGGGGGCTACTGTGCCACATGGCAGTAGAACGTGGCCACGAAGGTAGGCCGCACGGGTGAGGAGGGAGGGGGCGCCTTGGGGGTCCGGGCAGAATGCTTGGCTGATGGGTTGAGCTGGAAGGGGGGGCACCAATACAGCTGGTGCGATGTGCGGGCGTGCGCAGGTGTGGCAGACGGGGGCTACAACTGTAAGGCCTGGCTGCGGTGGGTCAGGGCGGAGTACCCATGGACCTCGCGGAGGGGCGTGGCGATGGTACCAGTGAAGTCCTGTGCAGAGGGGGTGATGGGCGCGATGGGCGGCTGGTTCCCAGAAGACTAGTACATGGTCACGCACTTGGGCGGGGGGGGACACAAGGATGGGGCCGCGTTGCTGGTGGAGGCGATGCACGTCGAGGAGGATGGTCCTCAGGAGCGGCCGGAGGTGCTGGAGGAGGGGTGGGGGAAGGGTGCGTAAGATCTGTAGCGACTCGGGGACGTGGATATCGGCGGTGGGGATGTGCTCTGGGAGGTACATGGACGTGCCCGAGCACTGGGGGCATGGTGTGGGACGGGGGATCCATTGAGGGATGTAGGACCCGCAAGTGACACATATCGCATGCGGAGTGGTGGTTGGGGGGTGGGGGTTGATGGAGACTTCGTCCAGGGCCTCAGCCAGCAGCGGGTAGGTGTCCACTGGAGCGACGGAAGAGATGGACAGCAGCATCTGTGTGAGATGGGGAACAGGGGAGCAGCATGCAGGGATCATGCGAGGGGGGTATAGTCAGTTGTTCCGCTGTCCATCCCAGGGGTGGCCCTGGGCATAGTGTACAAGGCGATTGGAGGTGCCGTCATGCGGTGGGAATGCCTGTAACTGTCCTTCGGCTCGGTGGGCGTCTAGTGGGTGGGTATTGGCACCTTGTGCGTGTTGGGCGCGGCGCTGGGACTTGGGGGGCTTCAACGACGATTTCTGGGTGCGCTTGTTCGGCCTGCTGGGGTGTCGGTGGGCCACAGGGACATTGAGGTTGTTGTCTACTTGCGGGGTCCATGGGTCGTTGTTGGGGGAGCGGGCAACGAAGACACATTCGGAGCCAGATGGAAAGGTGAAAGTGCGTCTGGGTGCCATGGCAAAGAGGTTGCGGTGCAACTCTGAGGGTATGGTGACGAAGCCGAATCCTCGGGCCACATCACGCGGACCTACATAGATAGGGGTGCCCAGGGCGACGCTGAGCTCGCTTGATGTCTCCACTGGGTCACAGGCATCGAGGGCACTAACGCGGACACATGTAGAGGTTGGGGCGGACGTGGGGGGCTGGAAGCCTGGGGTGACCGGGAGCTGTAGGGCCCGTGCAGCGCCTGAGGTAGTCAAGGGAGCTATGGTGGAGTGAACTGGCGTGGAGGGCGGTGCCGAGGACGGGCGAAGAGCTCCAGACACGAACCAGTCTGTGCTGGAGGCGCCGGATAGCGCTTCCGTGACTTTCAGCACAAGGGTGTCATGCTGAGCAGCAGTAGTGAGCAGGCTCAGGGCGTCACGTAGGGCAACGCGGAATGTTTTCAGGCTGACAGCCTTGGACAGAGGGGACAGGGCTGCGGCCGGCAGACTGTCGCAGCGGCTGATGGTGGCCGCGGGTGTCGTCCAGGTGGAATATCCGCGCTGGGCGGCCTCCGCTACGACGAGGGCAAGGCGTGCGAGCGTCTCGCTGACTGCCGACGAGTCCACTGCTGGGCCAAATGATGTCATGACGTCGCGGAGGAACTCTGAGAGCTGGACGCGGAGACGGGGGCGCTGGTCGGCTGAGCATGCCGTCCACGCGGAGTTGGCTGCCAGTGAGAGTTCCGCGGCTGTTTTGGCGGCTCCCAGTTGAACCGACGTGCGCGTGCCCAAGTCAAACTGACTTTCAGAGACCAGGGCCGACAGGGCGGTGGCGATCACAGGGGCGGCGGAGTCCGGGAGGGCGCGTAGGCCATCAAGATGGCGCAGCATGTCCTCGTCTTCCACAAGGGCACCCGCACGGAGGACCCGTTTCCAGGCTGGGGATGCTGAGGCGGGCTTCTCATCTGTAGGCTTGGCCATGGACAAGGCTGTGAGGCGCGCACGGGCATCTGAGGTGAGCAACTTGCCATTCTTCTCATGCTTGGTGAGCTTGGCCTGCCATTCGCGTGCCGTCAGGGGGCAGGGGGCGAAGCTCCATCCGACCTTGTCCCCCTCCTTCTCTTGGCGCAGCAGGGTCTTGCAAGCCGCCGTTAGGCCATCCTGAGTGGCTGCCCAGGTGGACAGCCAGTGCAATACACATACTCGGAGCAGAACTGGCTTCACCTGCTCAGTCCCCGCGATGAGGTCCAGCAGGCCGAGGAAGTCAAGGGCGGAGACCGGGCCGTCACCGAACTCTGAGATGTGTGCTCGGCACGAATGGAGGAACTCCCGCCGTTGCACAGGAGTAGCTGCTGCTGCCCAGGCAATGAACTTGGTCACCAGCTGGGGATACGTGTGCCACGCGTGTTGCGGCGCATGATCCTTCAGGGCATCCAACTCCAGGTCTGAGGCATAGGACGCTGTCAGAGTGAACCACCAGAGCTGCGGGCTGACGTACAGCGGGTGTCCCAGCAGCGGAACCATCTTGACGTCGACGGTAGAGGCCCGGTGGCGTACGTCTCCCAGAAGCTGCTGCTGCTCAGGCTGCTAGGCCACTCGTAGGAAGGGCCACACTTCAGCAGGCCGTATGGCCTCACGTTGTTTCTCAGGCGACATGGTTGTAAAAGACGGTGGCATGGGGCCTGTGGCAGCAGAGACACGGGTATGGGTTGGTGGCTGTTCCGCCGGTCAGCTGAAGTCCTCGCTTGCCACTTTGGACAACTGCAGAGGAGAGGACAATATGTGCGGCTGGCAGGGGCAGGGCAGGGGCATGCTGGGGGTGCGCTGGTGTGGGTACTGGGGCTGCTGGGGAGTGCTCTAGTCGTGTCTTCGGGTTGCTTGCCTCTCCTGTGTGTCGTTGTGCCTGGGTGGTGCAGTCGCGATGTCGCCGCGTTGCGCGCTTCGCCGTGCTCTCGCGTTCGCACCGCTTGCTTTGGTGGAACACGCTCGCCGGCCCAGCACCGTGGTGGTCTGTGTCGCTGTTGGTGTGACCGTCTGGGCGGAGGACGCCCTCCTTCCGGCGAAGCGTGGGCTCAGCACTGGACGCCCAGCATCCTCTGGCGTCTACTTACTCACCATGTTTTTTCATGGTGCTCCCTTCAGCGGGGTTTGGGACCGCACTCGGGGAGGGTGCCACTTCTTTGCGCGTGGCTGCATGCTCTTTTGTGTAGTGCACCCCGGCACCCGTTGGGGTGCCACGCGACTGGGGCCGGGCGCCTGTGTGTTTGTTCTGGTGTGGCGCCCGTGCCTGTGGTGTGCTGTCGCTGGGGTGTCGGCGTAATACGCCTAATCCGCAGGGCTGAGCCTGCCTGCGGGGTGGGTTCCTCCACGCGCCTTGCGGACGCCCGCCGTGGAGGGGTGGCACCAGGGAAGGGGGGGGGGGGGGGCCAAAATCGGCCCCTCACCTATAGTGGGGACCAGAAAGAGGTTGTTGGACCACTCCATCTCTGGCCCGAGGCCAAAATCGAAATTGCAGCCATCATCCAGCGGCAAAATGGAATCAGAGAACTGGATAAGGGCTCGGGTAGTCCCTTCCGTGTGAACAGTACCCGGGTGGTATACCCCCCCACCACATTCCACACGGATGGAATCGCCTGCCCTAAGGTCTGAAACCCTACAAGGATTCCACGGCCCCTACCCATGGATGCGCACCCCCAGGGCCTGGGCGGAATCCACAAAAACGTCCAACACTAGGGTGGGGGAACTCGACATCAGACAGTCCATGACTGCCCGGTTGGCCCGGTCAGGGCCCTCGGCCCCAAGGTGCCGGAGGGCCGTGTGGTAAACCGACTCATAGACCGACAACTGGAGCGAATTAAGGCACAACCCTCCGTCTCTTCTCCGTACTGCCCTATCCTTCCCGGAAACAAGCTCAGACAAGCGGCTATGAGCACACAGCTTACTCCAGATGGCCCTTTCATAAAAAGAGATGACCTCCGGAGGGAAGTTATGCGCCATTAACCTATAAGTTAAGATAGGAATGAGCTGACAATTAACTAGCCTTATGAGCTCCGAATGGGTAAGGGCTAGAGGGGAGAGGGTTGTAAAAAAACCCTCAATCTTATTAAGGATGAACTGGTCAAGTCGACGCTCAGGTTCGGAGGAATAGACATAAACCCCAAGATATTTGTACCAATCTCTGGGGGACCCATCTGAGTGGCAAGTTGACACCCGAGCTCCCCCAGCAGAGCGAAAGGAGAAATGGCTGGAGGAGACCATTGCCTGGACCTCGGTTTTCTCTGGACTCATGTCCAGGCCGAGGTCTCGCGCACAGGTGTCAAAAGAACTTTAAATGGCCTGTACCGCCTTTATTCCCCGAACCCGAAACAGGATGTCATCTATAAATGAAAACACTTTCCCCACAAATGAAGGGAGTGAGAACAACACTAACCCTAGATACAAGTTCAACAAGAGAGGGGACATCGGACATCCTTGTCTCAACCCTCTGTCAAGCCTATAGTGGGCCAAACTATAGCCGTTGACAATTGGGAATTCCCGGGGGTCAGTGTACAGTAAAAAAATAGAGTTGACCAACCAATCAGGGACTCCGTACCTCAACAAGGCCTTTTATAGCGCCTCTCACGGGACGCTGTTGAAGGCTTTGTTGAAGTCTATATATACATGATACAGATGACCCTCTGGGTCAGCAGGGTCAAAGGCTAAAGAGGGGTCCTCATCCTCATAGCTTGCAAGATCCCTTGCCATCAAGGCATTCCGGTGCCATATTTGATCAGACGTTCTCCTATTCGCAAGACCCCCAATTTGGCTTGGGTGATGGAGCATCTACTCGTCGCAAAAGCTCGCAAGCTCGGACACCAAGTGTTAAGCAATCAATTTATAAAGCACGCTCAGCAAACTTATCGGCCTGTAGTTTGTCGGCCTGTCAGTATGGCCCTTCTTGTAAAGCAAAAAGACCCTAGACTCCTGACAGGACTCCGGCATGGGAGTCTCCAGATGGAGGTTAACCACCTTCAGGATCCACTCCCTCATGGGGGTGGGACACAGCGAGAGGAGGTAAAAATTACATTCGTCTGTCCCACCCGCTGTAGAGTGTGAGGATGTGGACAGCTTAGAGGCCAGGGACTCCATCGTCATAGGATGGACGGGACTGCCCTTAGCACCCTCGGGGGCATAGGGGAGGTACCCCAGCGCTGCCTCCAGCGTTTCGGGGGGGGTAAAAATCCTGGAGGGCCCCCTAGGTTGTGGAGGCAGTCAGAGAATATTTCTGCGTTTCGCCTCGGGCACGTCGTGCGTGTGCCCGTCTGGGGATCCTGCATCGCAAGCAGGACCCTGTTGGTTGGCCTAAGTGCCTCAGCTATCGCTCTCTTAAGACGAATCCCCTGCACCAGTGCTCGGTGCAACTTTTTTTTGCGCTTCGCCTTTGCCTCGGCAACTTGACTCTGCAACAGGGACTCCAACTCCTGGAGTCTTGACCCATAGTCACTGGAGCCCGGGGCTGGTATTGCCTCCAGGAGAGCCTCAAACAACTTATCCCTCTGTCCCCTAGAGTTCGCTAAGTGCTGGTTAGTCACAAAAGTATAAGACTGACTCACGGCCTTTAAGATAGACTCCGTCCTGTCTTGGACAGTCGCCACTGGGATACCTTCAAAGGCCTCCACATGCTCAGCACACCATTCCGCCACAGGGGAGAGCAGTGCCCTAAAAGGGACCTGTTCTTCTTCCGTCAGCGTCCGGTAGCACCGCGCCGGGGGAGGAGCCTCCGGGGTTGGCGGACAGCAATCTGTGCCAAAGGTGACACTCACGGGGTGGTGATCGGTTGTCCTGTCTAGCTCCTGCACAGACACCGCCGAGAGGGGGAAATGAGCCCCAAAACCCATGGAGGCCAGAGCCATATCCAAACGCTTTGCGGTAGAATGGCACCCACCCGCGTATCTGGTGAACCCGTGCCCAGTAGGGTGGAGCACCCGGTAGGCGTCCAGAAGCGGACAATCCCCCCCATGGACCTGATCCCTGAGCCAGTCCCAGGACTCTGGATGTGCCGCATGAAGTGAGTCGAACTGAGGCTGGATAGTAGTGTTGTAGTCCCCACAGAGGAGGGCGTTAGGGTGATCCGCCAGAATCTCCTGCATCGCCCCCCGGAAAACTTCCCTATACTCTGTGGGGGGGGGGGGCAGTATACAGAAACGACGACAAAAGGCTCACAATAGGGGAACCGGACCTCAACGGAGGCTTTAAGACCCAGGGGGTCATAGTGGGGGAGGGGTTTCGCGAAAGGGGCAACACGTGGGGAAACAATGACGGAGGTCCCATGGGCTGTCCCTGGGCCTAGGTTAGTGTGGCACAGGGCCGTGTTTTCCCCAGAAGCAAAGGCCATGGGCAACTGAGGGGGGCGCGTTAGCTCCTGCAAGCACACAAAATCATTGCCGCCCACTAAGTGACGAAACAAGGTTGCCCCAAAATCGGCTCTCTTTTGAGTGTTGTGCATCACCAGAGAAAGCTGCGGAGCCCCAGTGGGTCGCACTGTTCTCGTCCAGGGCTTGCGCTTTTTGACCCTGAACGGAGCCTCATAGGGGACTGGGGGGAAGGGGACAACCCCTGGCTCTAGAGAGGTTGCACCTTTGCCCAATCTGCTCGGAAGCCTCCTGAAATTGCGCGCCGCAGGAAAAGGGGGGGGTAGAAATGGCCAGTTCCTCCGGATCTGTCCGTGGAGGCTAGCCGGTCGTGGGCCGCAGTTGTTAGCTGTGCCCGTTCATGCTTATTGTGGCAACGGCTTGATCCCACAAGGAGAGGCAAATAATACAAGGGAGGGAAACTGGGACACGATACGGTTGATAGGATTCCAAGCTCATTGTTTAGCCGGAGAACCTTGGCCGTAGGGTCCACGGCAAAAATGGTTGACGAAACGGTTTCGGGGGCAGGGGCAGGGGTAGGGGCAGGGGTAGGGGTAGGGGTGGGGGTAGGGGTAGGGGCAGGGGCAGGGGTAGGGGTAGGGGTAGGGGTAGGGGTAGGGACAGGGGTCGAGGTAGAGGTAGGGGTAGAATGTGGGCACTTGTGTGCTTGTTTGGGGGGCCCGCTGAGCGACTCGGGTGTCCGGATTTCGGTAGGGGTAGGGGTAGGGGTAGGGGCGGGAGTAGGGGTAGGGGTGGGGATAGGGGCAGGGGTAGGGACAGGGGTAGGGGCAGGGGCAGGGGCAGGGGTAGGGGTAGTGGTAGGGGTAGGGGGAAGGGTAGGGGTAGGGATGGGGGCAGGGGTTAGCAAGTTAGAAGGAAAGGCGAGAAGGAGAAGATGTAGAAGGAAAAGGGAGATGGGAGAGATTAAATACACGGATAGGGAAATGCCGCCGCGACAGCGGCTGGCGCTAAGACCATCATTATGGTATTGGGGGGTTCTGGGGTAAGGTACAGGGGGAGGGAGTGGGTCAGGCCGGCTGAGCCCCTCTTGTCCCACCAAGCATTCCACTTGGTTTTGGGACAGAGGGGTATGGGTAGGGGCAGGGGTCGAGGTAGGGGTAGGGGTAGGGTTTGGGCACTTGTGTGCTTGTGGGGGGGGCCCGGTAAGTAACTTGGAAATTCGAACTTTGGTAGGGGTAGGGGTAGGGGTAGGGGCGGGAGAAGGGGTACGGGTGGGGATAGGGGCAGGAGTAGGGACAGGGGTAGGGACAGGGGTAGGGGCAGGGGTAGGGGCAGGGGTAGGTGCAGGGGGAGGGATAGGGGTAGGGATGGGGGCCGTGGTAAGCAAGTGAGAAGGAGAGGAGAGAAGGAGAAGATGGAGAAGGAAAAGGGAGATGGGAGAGGTCAAATACACGGATAGGGAAATGGCGCCGCGACAGCGGCTGGCGCTAAGACTATCATTATGGTATTGGTGGGCGTTAGGTTAAGGTTGAGGGGGAGGGAGGGGGACAGGTCGGCTGAGCCCCTCCTGTCCCACAAAGCATTGCACTAGGTTTCGGGACCGAGGGGTAGGGGTAGGGGCTGGGGTCGAGGTAGGGGTAGGGGTAGGGTTTGGGCACTTGTGTGCTTGTTGGGGGGGCCCGGTAAGTGACTTGGGGGTTCGGATTTTGGTAGGGGTAGGGGTAGGGGTAGGGGCGGGAGTAGGGGTAGGGGTGGGGATAGGGGCAGGAGTAGGGACAGGGGTAGGGGCAGAGGCAGGGGTAGGGGTAGGGGCAGGGGTAGGAGTAGGGGGAGGGATAGGGGTAGGGATGGGGGCAGGGGTAAGCAAGTGTGAAGGAGAGGAGAGAAGGACAAGATGGAGAGGGAAAAGGGAGATGGGAGAGGATAAATACACGGATAGGGAAATGGCGCCGCAACAGCGGCCGGCGCTAAGACCATCATTATTGTATCGGTGGGCGTCAGGGTAAGGTCGAGGGTGCGGGAGGGGGTCAGGCCGGCTGAGGCCCTCCTGTCCCACCAAGCATTCCACTTGGTTTCGGGACAGAGGGGTAGGGGTAGGGGCTAGGGTCGAAGCAGGGTCAGGGGTAGGGATTGGGCACTTGTGTGCTTGTGGGCGAGGAGGAGAGCAGCGTAGAGGGCGCCATGGAGGAGGAGGAGGAGGATGCCGCTCTGCCGCCGCTGTCACTGCTGCTTCTGCAGTCACCGCCGGCGCCGCGGCCGCTGCTGCTTCTGCAGCCGCCACCTCCGCTGCCACTGCCCCTATGGAGGACACCACCGCTGCCACAGCCGTTGCCGCCACCGCTGCCACCACTGCTGAGGTGATCAGCAACGAGGAACCCGCCGGGCTCTTCAACCCTGCCGTCCCCAACCCCGTGCCTTGCAGGTTGCCCCGCTTGCCGCGTTTGCATGCATGTGCTGTTCTCTCATCGGTGTGGGGTGTGTAGAGTGTATCTACCGCCTTCTAAAATTTTGGGGTAATTTCTCTGATTTTTTGTCCTCCATTTTATTTCAGACGGCACCCTCAAGACGAAGTGGAGCACTGAAGGCGCCCCCCCCCAAACCCAAAGATGGGTTCCGCCAGCTGAAGCCAGACCAGGAGAAGGAATTTGAGACGATGATGGTTTCATACTCAGAAATGGACCGGCGGAAAAAAATTACGCCGGCCGGGTTAAGGAGTCTTGGGTGGTCAAAAGGAAGGTCAAGGCGTGTCGGAAGCGGTGGGAGGATGCGGGTGGGGTTTTTAAGGTGCGGGACGATGGTCTTGAACTCCCGTTGCAAAAAAAAAAGCGGCGTGAGTGGGCTGGTAGGGTGGTCGCACTCCAGGGTTTTGGGCCCCCACACCGATCATATGTGTGTTGTGTCTCCTCTTCGTGATCTGGGCAGCCTACATGGCGCGGGCTGGGTCGTAAAATCCTATGCGCAGCATGAGAAAACTTTCTTTTACTCCCTTACGCTGTGCGCAAATGCCTGCACTACATGTGGGACGAACAGCCTTCATTTTCCACTCGGGCCGCAGAACAAACCTCAATAACCTGGTTCTTGGGGGCGCAAACATACTGCAATCCTATGCGCAGCACGAAGAAATTCCCTTCCATGCTCTGTGCACTACACCTCCACAGCCATTGACTGCAGATCTTGGCTCCAGCGGTGGTGGAACCCACAGCAGGTCTCTCCGGCCTCTTGGGGGGGTGCGCAGCTGCCTCTTTTTGCAATTCCAACAAACTCGCCTTGGGGCTTGCTCCTGGGGGGGCTTGTGTTCCTGTGTGCTCTTCTAGGCCATCGACTTCAGATTTCGCCTTCAGTGTTGGCGGTACCCCCAGCAGGTCCCCCGGGCCTCGGGGGGGGGGCGTGCGCAGCTGCCTCTTTTTTCAACTCCAACAAACCCGCCTTGGGGCTCGCTCTATGGGGGGCTTGTGTTCCCGTGTGCTCTTCTACGCCATCGACTGCAGATTGGCGGCAACCCCTGTAGGCCCCCTGGCCTCTGGGGGGGCGTGCGCAGCTGCCTCTTTTTTCAATTCCAACAACCCTGCCCCGGGACCTGGTTTGTGGGCAGCTTGTGTTGTCTGAGGTTTCCCCCACCCTGCCCGCTTTGACTTTTTGTCCCCACTCCCCCCCCCCCCTGCACCACCAATTTGGACTCACAGGTGGGTGGCCACGAGGGGGAAGTCAAGCATCAGCGGGGCTGCCTGCCAGCCACCACCGAGGATTCCACTGCAGGACCTGCGTCCCTGGGACTCCTTTGGATCGCAGCCGTGTTCGGCCAACGGGTTGGAAGGCCCGCCAGTGCCAGGTGCAGTGGCCCAAGCAAAAGGCCAGATCAGGAAGCTGATGTCCTGCGGCCCTGGCATCCGTGGGCCCCTGGCTGCAAGGGGGGTTCTTGGTGTGCGAAAGGGAAAATCCAGCGAAAAAAGCTTGCACAGTGCGTCTCAGCGCGCACAACGAATGGCGTGAGTGCTGTGGCTTGGGGGCTCATTACACTTTTGATTGTACATAGGCATGACACGAATGTTCCACGGAAAACAATATACTTAAACACTCGCCAATGCTATCTACCACCCTTTGTTTGTGCCAGCATTGTCTACCATGCCCCACCTCATAAGCCTTTTCCCTTCTCCAATGCAGGTTCCAAAAGCTCTGGCGCAATACCCCCCTTGTTACTCTGGTACTAGATAGCACACACGACCGTGCCAGTGTACGTGTACGTACGTACACTGACTGTGTCACGAGGACGGGTGTGTACGGCGCTCGGACCGCGGGTGTACGGTACTCTGTGTACGACTGGCCGTGAACGTGTACGTGGTTGCTACTGACGTACATGACTACGCACGTACATGTATATATCTCATAGATTATACCGTACCGATACTACATCAAATTAGTTAGTATTTGCTGGATTCTAGTATTTAAATAAATAGTTTTTTTCACATGGTCCTATAGCGGGGACAGGCCGGCATGTCTTTTTTCTGGCGTTTCGCCTCCCCATCAACAGGTGTCCTGAAGTGCTCGGTTCTGCTCGGTCCCACTCAGAGCGGGAGGTCACCCTACCTCCTTGAGCCCTGGCAGGTTCAGATGGTTAGGCACAAGGGAGGGTGAGAAGTCTCGGCGGCTAGTATAGAACAGATGGCGGGTATTAGAGTGGAAGGGGAGAAACCGGTCATAGGGTCGGGGCCCGGGGAGAATCGAGGTGGGTGTAGAATTATGCTTGAAGTACTTTGGAGGAGAAGTGGAGACCTGGCTGGTGGTCATCTTTGTTTTGACGGGCGGGGCCCGGGGGTGCTCGGTGTGCCTCGTTGAAGGTGTCGATGGAGCGTAGAAGTGCCAAAAGGAGACAAATGCGGTACGAAAAGAAAACATGACCGGTAGGAAACACCAGGAAGGCGGGGGACTGGGGATGGGCTGACGATCGCCTGAAGCGTCAGGTTGGCGGGGCGGGGGTTGGGGGGGGGGGGGGTAAGGCTCCCCCCTCCCCCCTGTGAACAAGCTAAGGACCAGCCGCGCAGAAGGGCATTGGTGCACCAAAGTACGGGGACTGGAGGACAAGCGTGCGATGTGTGGCCTATGCTGGAAAAGTCCACCCCAAAAACCGGCGGACTGCTATCGGTGGAAAGCTGGGGGCAGCCTAATTGTGGGCTATCGATCGCCCGAAGCGTCAGGGTAACGGGGAAGGGGGGGGAGGGGGGGGGGGAATGGCACCCCCCCCCCTGTGAACAAGCAAGGATCAGCCGCGCAAAAGGGCATTGGTGCACCTAAGTACGGGAGCTGGAAAATTCCGCGATGTGTGTGGCCTATGCCGGAAAAGTCCACCCCAAAAACCGGCGGACTGCTGTTGGTGGACTTCTGGGGGCAGTCTGGTTGTAGTGTGTCTGACAGGGGACCTACAGTACCGGAGCTCAACACCAGCAAAGGGATTAAGCTTCCGGTTGCGCGGGGCGCAAAAGGGCAGTGGTTTGACTGTCCCTAACCTAGCCCTAAACTAACCCTAACCCTAAAACCTCGCACTATCCCTGAACCCTAGCACCCTGACCACTCTCCACCAGTGAGGTAGTCCCCTAGGCGCCTTAAACCCTGGTGAGTAGCGGTGGAAGTAGCGAGTAGCTTCCTGCCGGCCCTAGGCCTGTCGGGCGTTGGACCTTCTCGTGGAGGTGTCAATATTTGTTTACGGTGATCTCGCACCTTGTCTAGTTTACGTGAGGCAAAGGTACTGAGTCCCGCTCAGGTTTTCGCTGACGCCATCAATGCCGCACGGGACCTGAGTCCTATAAGTCGGTGTAGTACTGTGGAGGGGGTGGCAGGGACTCGGTGATCGTGAGGGCAGTCGTAGGCGGGGGGGAGGGGGAAAACTTCTGCCCCCCCCCCCCGCGGCATGGCTCCCGTGTAGGGGAGGAAGGCGAATACGGCCCAAACCGGCAACGGCGCTCTTGCGCCCTCTGGAGGTCAGGGGAAGGGAGGAGGGCAGAGGGGGGGGGGGGGGGCTGGGCCATCCTGTCGCCGGGCCCTCCTAAGTCCCCGCCCCTCTCCCCTTTGGCAGTCATGAATCCCCCCAGGGGGGGGGGGGGCGGAGGGGGTCCGGGGGAGGGGGGGGTTCTGGTGGCACAGCCGGGGGGGGAGGGGCGTCATGGTTGAAAGTGGATGTGGAGCTCTGGCGCCGGTCGGTACTTGAAACTATGTCTGAAATCACAAAGAGAGGGAAATAGGGGGATGGCTGGCCAGTGGCCGCCAGGGGGGGTGTGGATGTTGTGCTGGTCCTAGTGGTACTATCAGTCTTCCTTTTTTTTTGACCTCCAGCGGGCGCTAACGTTGGCTGTCTGAGCCTCTTTTTTTGGGCACCAGGGGCGCGAAAGGCCCCCTCCACCGACTGGGCGTCAGGTGGCGTTGGGCGTGGCGCTAAGGGCCCACCTGTGCCGCCTGGAGTGATGTTGGCCCCGGTTTCCACGCCCGGTCCGCTTGGGCCGTGCGTGGGGGGTTCCGCTAGGAAACGTCTCTTGCGGGAGGGCCTAGAAGGGGGGAGGCGCGTGGCATCCGGAGACCGTTGCCCTTTCCTGTCCCTAACCTTCGGGCTGTTTGGGGAGGGGGAATGGAGGGGAGGGAGAGGGGAGGGTAGAGAGAGGGGAGGATGTTCTTTGCCATCTGATAGACGGTTAAGAGGCAGCTCCATGAGGACGGCTCCCTCTGGGGAGCCAGCAGGGGGGGGGGGAGCGCTAGGGTGCGTGCGCACCTCCGCCTCGGGGGAGGGGGATCTACCCCTCTTGCTGGACCTCGGGCCTGGAGGAGCTGGCGGGGGGGGGGGGGGTAGCTCCTCCTCCGTGACAGGGTCAAAGGGGTTGAGCTCGTCGCTTCCCCCTTGCACGCTCCGCAGTTGGCCGGGGGGCGGAGGGTCACCCTGTTCCCCCCCAATCAGGTCTGGAAGGGAAAAGGGGGGGAACTCCCCTGAGGCTCGGGACACCGGGGGGGGTCTCAAATAACCAGTTATCCTCGGCTGAGAGGAGTCAGCACCTCCCTTTGGCCTTGGAGGTGGGCGGGAGGGGGGCTTCTTTTTTTTTCCGGTCCTAGACTTTGGGGGTGGAGGGGGGTCATCCTCCGGTGGGGGACCCTCATCCCGCTTCCTAGGGGGGGGGGGGTTTCTTTCTCGCCACCTGGGCTGGGAGTGCACCAGGAGGGCGATAGGTTGGCTTAACAAAATAGGATGGCGAGGACATGGTGGAGAAAGGCCCGTAAGAGCCTCCCCACCTGTTCCTCCGTAGTGGAACTAGAACCTCTGGGCGGGGCCCATGGAGGGGCGACGCCCTCAAGATCTCTGTTGTTTCCCCGATCAGGCGATTTAGAACCCTCCGCCTGAACCTCAGGGCGGCCTCAAAATGCTGTTTGAAATCGTTCCTCGAGGTCCATCCCATCTCGGCAAATCTAGAATACAAGTCACTCGGAACCAGAGTCCTCATGAAAGAGCGTCGCCCCACTCTGCCGGCTGTCCCCCTCCAGACATCCACCACCTGGCGGAACGGGGGGGGGGCACGCCGCTATGTGGCGCTCCTGGACGTCCTGGAACCTAGAACACATTGAGACCTGGCTGGCCACGTCCATCGGGTGGCCATCGTCGCACAGGTGACACGAGTACTCATCAACATCCGAGAAGTGGCGATGTCCACCGATGGACATAGTCCCGCTGACCCACTTGAAGGGCCGGACCCCAAACTAGGATGACTTGGCGAACCAATCATACGAAGGTTGGATCGCCAAATCACCGTGGACATGGGTGTTCACCAGACGCCTCAACTGAGACGGGGGGACCCTGGACACCGTCGGGGTGCCTCCTAGCTGGAGGCTGTGGCGGGAGGGGAGGGGAGGGGTGGGGGGTGCGTACGCAAATAAAGTCCACTTCGCAAAAGCATCGGCCAACTCGTTGCCCTGGAATCCCACGTGGGCCTTGACCCACTCCACCCTGCAAGACTCCGGGATCGGATGTTGATCCAGGAAGTCTTTCATGGCAAGCTGCCAAGTGCCCATGGCCGTGCGAGATGGCTTCGGTAGTCCCTTATTTTCCCTCACCATCCTGAACGTGTTCACGACTACTTGATTGTCGCATAGGATGAGGATGGGACGTGAGTCTCCATCAACCTGGAGCGCCCTCATAACAGTGAGGAGGTCCCGGAACTCGGCGTCCGTAGAGTCGTGATACGGACACGGAAGTGTCAGGGCCAAATTAGAACCCTCATCAACAATTACTGCTGCCGATCCCTGCTTACCCCGGGCTGCCAGCTGATTAGGGGGGCCGTGTTCCCCCAAGTCTGCCAGCAGATCCGGGTGGACTTGATCTGGGGTCGGGGACACATCGCCGGATTGGTCAGGGTTAGGGTTAGGGTTAGGGTTAGGGTTAGGGTTAGGGTTAGGGGGATCAGTGGGGGGGGTGCTGGACGTCCTTGGACTAGACTTAGAGCCATCGAGATAGACAAAAAGGGTGTCAGGGGGGGCCTCAGTGACCGCCTCAGCTGCCCCCCAACACCCCCAGTGCTCAAGATCGTCAGCCGAAATCTTCGTGGGGGGGCCTGGGATATCCACCCAGTGTCCGTGAGGGAAATCATTACGGACGGTGGACCCATAGGGCAGGGGGGGTGGGGAGACCAGGATCGGCCCCTCTCCTACGGCAGGAACCAGGAAGAGGTTGCTGGACCACTCCATCTCCGGTCCGTAACCAAAATCAAAGTTGCAGCTGTCGTCCAGCGGCAAAATAGAGTCAGTGAACTGGATGAGCGCCCAGGTTGTCCCCTCGGTGTGGACAGTGCCCGGGTAGTATACCCCCTGGCCACAATCTACCCGAATGGATTCGCCTGCCCAAAGGTCGGAGACCCTGCACGGTTTCCACGGCCCCCACGCGTGGGTGCGAACCCCCAGGGCCTGTGCGGAGTCCACAAACACATCCAACACCAGGTTGGGGGTATCGGACATCAGGCAGTCAACGACCGCCAGGTTGGCGCGCTCGGGGCCCTCGGACAGAAGATGCCGGAGGGCCGTGTGGTAGACTGACTTGTGGACCAACAACCGAAGCGAATTGAGGCATAGCCCCCCATTTTTCCTGCGCACTGTTCTGTCCTTACCGGAAACCAGCTCGGACAAGCGGCTGTGGGCACAAAGTTCGCCCCAGATAGCTCTCTCACAAAGGGAGACAACTTCTGGTGGGAAGCTATGAGCCATTAACCTATGTGTTAATATAGGTATAAGCTGACAATTCACCAGCCTAATAAGCTCTGAATGGGTGAGGGTTAGGGGGGAGAGGGTTGTGAAGAAACCCTCTATCTCATTCACAACAAACCGGTCAAGCCGGCGCTCGGGCTCAGAGGAATAAATATAGACCCCCTGGTATTTGTACCAATCCCTGGGGGAGCCGTCTGAGTGGCAGGTTGACACCCGAGCCCCCCCCATTGAGCGAAAGGAAAAATGGCTCGAAGAGCCCATTGCCTGAACCTCGGTTTTCTCCGGACTCATGTCCAGGCCGAGGTCCCGCACGATGGTGTCGAAAAAGTTATATATGGCCTGTACCGCCTTTATTCCTCGCACCCTAAATAAAATGTCGTCTATAAACGAAAATACTGTCCCTACAAATGAAGGCAGTGAAAATAAAACCAATCCCAAATACAGATTAAAAAGAAGCGGGGACATCGGACACCCTTGTCTCAACCCCCTGTCGAGCCTGTAATGGGCCAAAATAGAACCGTTGACGATCGGGAACTCGCATGGCTCCGTGTACAGCAAAAAAATGGAGTCGACCAGCCAATTAGGCACCCCATACCTCAGCAAAGCCCTCCTCAGCGCCTCCCGGGGGACGCTGTTGAAGGCTTTGTTGAAATCCATGTACAGATGGTATATATGACCCTCAGGGTCACTGGGGTCATAGGTCTCTGAGGGAGACTCGTGTTGATGGCTCCCTAGGCCCCTAGCCATTAGGGCATTTAGGTGCCATACATGATCGGACGTTCTCCTGTTCTCAAGGCCCCCTATTTAACTAGGGTGGTGGGGGCCTTGTCCATTGCAGAAACCTGCTAGCTCAGTAGTTAAATAGGAGGCAATCAGCTTGTAAAGAACGTTCAGCAGGCTTATCGGCCTGTAGTTTGTTGGTTTGTCGGCAGGACCCTTCTTATAGAGCAAGAAGACCCTGGATTCCTGCCAGGACCCCGGCATAGGTGTCGTTAGGTGGAGGTTGACTATCCTCAGGATCCACTCCTTCACCGGGGTGGGACAGAGCAAAAGAAGGTAGAAATTACATTCATCTGTCCCGCCCGCAGTAGAGTGCGAGGCTGCGGACAATTTGGAGGTCAGGAAGTCCATCGTCATTGGCCGGACAGGGCTGTCCTCAGCACCCCCATGAGCAGAGGGGAGAGACCCCAATGCTGCCTCCAGCGTCTCGGGGGGGGGAGTGAACCCCGGTGGTCCCCCTAGGTTATGGAGGCAGTCGGAGAATATTTCCGCGTTTCTGGCCGGGCAAGTCGTCCGCGTGCCCGTGCGGGGGTCCTGCATTGCTAGCGGTACCCTGTTAGTCGGCCTGAGGGCTTCCGCTATTGTTCTTTTTAGTCGGACTCCCTGAACCAACGCCTTGTGCAACTTTTTTTTTTGTTTCGCTTTCGCCTCCGTAACCTGGCCCTGGAGCATAGTCTCTAATTCCTGAAGCCTTGGCCCGTAATCCCTGCAACCCGGGGCCGGGAGTGCCTCGAGGAGGGACTCGAATAATTTGTCCCTCTGCCCCCTTCATTAGGTGCTGATTTGTCACAAAAGTATATGATTGACTCACAGCCTTCAATATGGCCTCAGTCCTCTCCTGAACCGCCGCAACAGGGATCCCGTCGAAGGCCTCAACCTGCTCAGCACACCAGTCTGCCACGGGCGAGAGAAGAGCCCTGAAAGGGACCTGCTCCTCCGCCGTTAGCGTCCGGTAGAACCGCGTAGGGGGAGGGGCTCCCGGGGTCGGCGGACAGAAATCAGTGCCGAAAGCGACACTCACAGGGTGGTGGCCAGTTGTTCTGTCTAGCTCCTGTACTGACACCGCAGAGAGGGGAAAGTGAGCCCCAAAACCCCTTGAGGCGAGGGCCATGTCCAGGCGCTTAGCGCTAGAATGACGCCCCCCCGCGTACCTGGTGAATCCCTGACTAGTGGGGTGGACAACCCGGTAAGCATCCAACAGTTGGCGTTCTCCCCCATGGACTTGGTCTCTGAGCCACTCCCAAGACTCCGGATGCGCTGCATTAAGGGAGTCCAATTGGGGCTGCAAAGTCGTATTATAGTCCACGCAGAAGAGAAAGTTATGGTGGGCCACCAAAATATCCTGCAGCACCAACCGGAATAACTCTCTATGCTCTGTGGGGGGGGGGGGGGGGGGCAGTAAACGGAAACAACCACAAACCGTTCACAATAGGGGAAGCGAACCTCTTACGGCTGACGTACTGTATATACATCTACATCTACGTACGTACGACCGTACATGATGCACCATCGTAATGGCCGTGTACGTGTACACTGAGTACGGCACGCTACGTCCGTGTACGGTACAGTCGTAGTGTACTATGGCTCTGGGACATTTCTACCTATCTCCGTCATCATAGACGGGACATCGCCCAAACTTTCACTATAGATATCCCTAGTGAAACTCTACAAACCAACAAAGTCTAGAAAATCCGAGCGAGGCCGTATAACCACAGAACCACAGAACCATAGAACCACAGGGCCATAAAAGGAAAGGCTCTCAAAGTCATGAGATCAACCACCAGCTTGGTCCCATTACGAAGTCTTAATCAGGGTTAGGGTTCGGTTTAGGGTCACCTGGAGGTACTGCTGCTCTGGGTAAGCCTTCTGCAATTTCAGTGGGACGGCGCATGTCTCGACGAAGGTTTTGAAGGTGCCGATGGTCTTCTCTTCACGGTCCTCGCCTTCACCAAAACAGTGCCTTGCGACAAGAGACGGGGGCATAGGACAGGGGCCACTGCTTCATTTACACGCCCACGCCCACGCCCACGCACGGGCCCCGCGGGACCATCGGTCCAGCCGTAATTGGGTGGCACTAACTGCCACCTCAGGAGCGGGGGGGGGGGGGGGCAACTGCCGAAGTTGGCAGTTGGGGAGGGGGGGGGGGGTTGGGGTTGGGGAGGGCAACTACGGAAGTTGGCAGTTGAGGAGGGGGAGGGGGGGGGGGGCTTGGCAACTGCCGAAGTTGGCAGTTGGGGGGGGGGGGGGGCAACTGCCGAGGTTGGCAGTTGGGGAGGGGAAATCGCGCGCTTGGGGGGGGGGGGGGTAAGTTTGGCGGTTGGGCCGAAGGTGGGGCACTAACCACCACCCAGACCGGGGGGGGGGGTGGGGGGGTCAGTGGTCCCGCGGGGCCCGTGCGCCGACGCCCACGTGCCGACGGCCGCCCGGCGATTACGGCAGGTATGGTCATCCAACAGCCGAACGCTGGTGTGTCCAAAGACCAATTCCGATACCTGTATAGTTTACAGTGTTGCAATAATCCGCGCACCACGAATTCCGTAATTCTGCTCACATCGGCCACGGTGTAGTGCACGAACTCTTCGACCTCCTCTTTCTCTTTCTCTTGCGGCGCGGGGTCTTTGTCTTCCCCTGCAGCAAGCACCAAGGGCTTTGGCAAAATAGTCCAGGGGGGGGGGGGCGGGAAGGGGGTTCGACGCCAGGGTGCCAACCCCCCCCCATTGTGGCGTCGAACCACCCCCCCCCCCCTGTTGACCCGCCCCCCCTTGGGTGCCTATCTAGGCTACAAAAGAGAGGGGAGGGGTTAGGGCAGCGCTATGCTGGAGCAAAGGGGGGGGGGTCAGGTGGCAGGGGGGGGGTCAGGTGTCAGGGGGGGGGGGTTGGCAGGGGGGGGGGGGGGGGGGCTTGTGTGTTTGACCCCAGGGACCTCAGGGATATAAGACGGGCAACAAATAGCAGGGGCGATTGGGGCAGCAGGTTGCAAGGGCAGCAAGTAGCTGGGCTGGCAGTAGGCAGTGTGGGCAGCAGGTAGCTGGGCTGGCAGTAGGCAGCATGCAGCAGGCAGTGTGGGCAGCAGGTAGCTGGGCTGGCAGTAGGCAGCATGCAGCAGGCAGTGTGCGCAGCAGGTAGGAAGCAGCAGAGGTAGCAGGTAGTAGGGATAGCAGTAGGGGTAGCAGTAGAGGTAGGGGTAGGGGGGTAGGGGTAGCAGTTGCAAGCAGCTGTCCATCAATCACCATGCAATTGATACAACAACTTGGTCACAGCCGAGACAACGCTAGTGCTACACAGCACATCCCCAGCAGCCTGCTTTTTGCTCACGTCCTGGGCTTGCACCAACTTTTGCATGCGTTTCTGAAAGAGGTGCTTTTTTATATTGTCGACTGAACAATTAGTAAGGGTAGCCAATTCTTCAAGCTGTTGGGCATCCAGATTTGGTGTTTTCTTCAAGGCTGTCTTCAGGATCACTGCAGGGGGTTCGGTGCGAACTGGCTCCCCATCCATTCGCATTGCGGCTACCTCAGAATCCGGTTTGAATCCTCCATTTCCATCCGGGACGGGGTGGTCAGCAAAGGATGCATGCGGGGCTACGTCAAACTGAAAGGAATCACAAGTTGCAAAATCTGGGAAGAATTTGTAGTCGCTGGGCTTGCATAGGCGGCCCTTGATCTTCTTGCAGCTCCCCCGCAATGGGGGGAGGGGAGTGAGTGGGGGGGGGGGGGGGGGTGATGGGGTGGGTGGGGGGGGTTCATATGTCCGTCCTAGCAGACCCCACTTCATGATCGCTGGCTCACCCCATTGTAAGGAAAAGACAAAATGAAAGGGCCAAAAAAAGGGCTTGATAAAAGGGTAGTGGTTCAACGCCAGGGGGTCAAACCCACCACCCCCCCATTTGAAAGTGGCGTCGAACCACCCCCCCCCCCCCACCTGGACTATTATGCCATTGTCCCAACGCGATGTGGCGGCGTGGGTCTGGACCAAGGGCAGCGCACACTCCAAGTTCTGCCAGTCTCCAATCCATACGTGAGGTGCATAGCCATTCGTCCCTCCTCTTGCCAATCGTCTTCCCCTCTGCCTTCGTTTGCTCTCTCTCTGCCTGTACGCCTACCATGTGATTTCCCCTGTTTCTGCTTGGCTGCGCTGCTGTCATGCTTCCACCGCATGTTCCCTTGGCTCTCTTTTTGCTACACCCCATGACACCTCGCCTCAAGACCCAGAGGATACGGCCATGGCACTATGAAAGGGGCTCCATCCCTTCGGGGAAAGTAGCGCTCCATCTTTTCTCGGGGATGGTATCCACCTTCGCGGAAGCTATTGCACAAATGCGGTGGTCACATGTCCGGAAAACAACGAAGCCAGCTGCTCAAACCAAGTCCAACCCCACCTCCCTGGAAAAGCTGATGTTGGGGTGGGTCAGCCCAGGGACAGTACTCTCTCGGCGTCATAGGCAATAAAAAACATAGCAAGTGCGGATTCCTGCTGACTATCCCAAACCCCCCCCCCCCACCCCCCCTAGGAATAGCCAATATCAGGTGGGGGCTGTGGTGGAAAAACTTAGGATCCAGTGCCCCCCTGCATCTGTGCAACTTTTTGGGGGGGCGGGGGGGGGGGGGGTTAAAAATCCTTTCCAGACGCCCCGGGGCCTCAAAGAGAAACAGGGTTCAGACTCAGAAGCCTGTGCCAAAAAGATGGTTTTTTGGGGGGAGGGGGGGTGGGGGGGTGGGGGGGGTGGGGGGAGATTGGTCCCACTCTTGGGGGTTTGAGGTGGGTGAGGGGTCAGGTTCCAGAGTCCAGTGCCCCCTGTGGCCGTGTAGTCATTCTGGCAGCGTACTAGTGGAAAGGGCGCGCGGAAGAGGTGGAATGCCGCTTGGAAACTCCCCCCACAGGCACGGAGGTGGGCGCGGCCGACGGATGGAACAGCCGCGTGGGACCCCCGTGGGCTGCATGTTGGCCCATGTGAGCGCACCTTCTGAGACTCCTGAGAACACCATTTCTGGCTGTGTACGTGGCTTGGCCAGGTGGCCCTGAACCGGAGCGGTGTCAAGGTGAGCCTTTTTTGGCAGAGTTTGCCCCCTCTATCCCAACCGTTCTGTGCATCCCAGACCACGATTAACAAACACACCCTTGCCCTTGGGCTTGCCTTTACCCTTCTTGTCCTTTTCGTGGTCCTCCTCGACTTCAGGCACCTCCTGAACCTGCAGCATGTACAGAGGATGCATCAAAAAAGGAGGCACTTGTCAAATCCAAGCGTATCGCGGCCAGCCCTCAGGTGTCAGTGTGCCACCAATTTTCGTTCATACAATCACACGGATGCGGTTTCCAGCTTCCAGCGATAAGAGGACCTGGAGGGTCATTTGGTAAATGCCGGCGCTGCCGCGGAGGCGCCGAAGATGCTACCCCCTTAACTTGAGACTATGAAGGGTTGTGCATTATAGCAGCCATGGCTTGTGAAGGAAGAAGGATTCTGCAGGGGCGCCCGTCAAAGGCCAGGGCCAAAGTGTACCAGACACTGTGCCATCTACGCTGAGGTGCCCCACCGTGTCGGCAAAGCCTGCCTGGCAGACCCAGAGGGGAATAGCCCCCCAGAGGCCCGCGGTGTGGCGCACGGCTGCGGAGCTAATTGGTTTACCTTCATTGCCAAGTGGCTAATTTGTCGGGTGTGAGTTCGTTTCCAGTTTCGTGGTGTCAGGGGGTGTAGCGGTGTCGGGGGGTGGAGGGGGGAGGCGGGGCGCAACTGGATAGCGCTCCACACCAGGTGGCAAAATCTAGCGCAGGTCAACTAGCACTGTGCATAGCTCGAAGGGCCTTTTTTTCCAAGGGGGGGGGGGCATTTTTTCGAGCAGGGGTTGAGGTGCCAGATTTCTTGAGGAGGATCCCCCCGTACGTCGTCCAATGGGTGGGCCTATTTGGGGCCCAAATCTGTAGGGGGGGGGGGCTATAGGGGGGGGGGGCTTCGAGCTATGGCACTCATGGCATTATTTTCAAAATAGAAAAAAGGTCATTGAAGTCTGCAAAAGTAAACAAAAACAAAAACTGCAAGAATAACGACTGCCTACCAGACTGAGCAACTGCAGGGCTGAGGCGCTTCCTTGATTGGAAAAACGGACATTATCATAGAAAGGGGGGGGGGGGGTTTAAAAAACAAAATGGGGAATTTAAGAGGGTCCAGACCCCCCCCAAAAAAAAAACCCTCGTGTTGGCATATCAGATACAACCAAGAAGCTCCTGGGACCTTTGGGCCAAACTTGGGGTACAATCTTTGCCATTCCAAGCGATACTATCAAACTGCTGCCTGGCCTTGGTAGTACGGTCCTGTGCCTGGCAGTGGTAATCGTTGCAACAGGCGGCCACACAAAATAACAATGGACGGTATTGACACACAGCATTGTCTCCCAGGTGAGACCAGACCCCAGAACCCGACCGGAAGCGCAGGCGCCCCCTCCCACCCGCCAACCCACTCCCCGGCTGGGCCAATATCAGGGGGGGGGGGGGGGCCAAGGTTGTGTAGGGGGTTTCCCGTGGCGGGGGGGGGGGGGTGACATGCAGTGGATTGTTTCGGAAAGATTTACCGTACATACCGGGAGAATCCTAATTTTTTGTGCAATCCTAATTTTTGCGTGTTTTCAAAACAATTAATGATAAGCAAAAATTTTGCGTGAGCACAAAAAGCTGGGATGATTAATCTATTTTTGCAATTTTTGTTTTGCGGAGCACCAAAAAAGGCAAGGGGGGCAATATTCAATTCATTTTTGCGATAGATTTTTGCGTTTTTTCAAATTTGCGTGAATTTTGCCCAATAGCTGAATTGCTGTATCACTAAGTCAGGGTACAAGCTGTTGCAGGATGCTGCAGGGTGCACACACACACACACACACACACACACACACACACACACACACACACACACACACACACACACACACACACACACACACACACACACACACACACACACACACACACACACACACACACACACACACACACACACACACACACACACACACACACACACACACACACACACACACACACACACACACACACACACACACACACACATACACACACATACACATACCCTATCCCTATAACCCTAACCCTATCCCTAACCTCATCCCTAACCTTATCCCTAACCTTATCCCTAACCTTATCCCTAACCCTATCCATATCGTGTGAACATGGGAACCTTTGGTGTTGAGGCAGGGGTAGGGGTAGGGGTTCGGGCAGGGGTACGGGTCGGCGTAGGGGTTGGCGTAGCAGTTGCGCGATCGCTTGGTCGCTCAGTACCACATCCTTGCGCCACAACAAAAAAGGGGGGGATGGCGCCGCAGGCGCCGAAAGAAATTATTTCTTTTATACTACAAAGTGCTGAGAATTAATTCATTTTTGCGATTAATTTTTTTTGCGTGCCCCATTTTGCGCACCACAGTGGAATAACTATTTCTATTTTTGCGTTTTTTTTTTGCGTTTTTGCTGAGATTTTTTTTTCGTACCGCCGATAATTATATATTCTAAAACTTAATTAGGATTCTTACGGTACTGGAATTGCCGGATGGCTGGGTGCAGCAAACAGCAAGCCTTGTGGTGCAGCAAATGACAAGCCTTGTGGTGCAGCACATGGCAAGCCTTGTGGTGCAGCACATGGCAAGCCTTGTGGTGCAGCAAATGACAAGCCTTGTGGTGCAGCACATGGCAAGCCTTGTGGTGCAGCACATGGCAAGTCTTGTGGTGCAGCACATGGCAAGCCTTGTGGTGCAGCACATGGCAAGCCTTGTGGTGCAGCACATGACAAGCCTTGTGGTGCAGCACATGACAAGCCTTCTGGTGCAGCACATGACAACCCTTCTGGTGCAGCACATGACAAGCCTTATGGTGCAGCACCGTGATCCTGATGGGTGGTCATCACTGCTGGAACCACAATAGGGCTCTGACAGAGTGCACTGCGCCTTCAGCGGTTTCAGGGTCGGCATCCTAAAATTTGGGTGCTGCAATTTTGTACTTGTGAGTCAAACGTCCTGATCCGAGATGGCGCATGTGCATTGCATGACAAATGCGGGGGGCACGGGGGCGGAGGGGGGGGGATGGGGAAACGCTGCGACTACGGGCGCTACATTTTGAGGATCTGGACCCGGGGGGGTGTTTCATGGCGCGGTGCGCCGCGGTGCTGAAACAAGGGGGGGGGGGGCAGGATTTTAGGGAGGTCGAAATCACCGAACTCTGACCAAAACGTAAAAAAAAATATTCGGCGCCTGCGGCGCAGTAGGAAAATATCATCCAACTTTGGACCAACCAAAAAATTAGAAAGTACCCTTTTGTTTCGGGGCGCGGTGCGCCGCGGTGCTGAAGCACCCCTCCCCCGGGGGGGGGGGGGGGCACTGTCTTTTCGGTGAACCGGGGAAAAATTGGTCCGGACCGTGGGCTTTACGCTTCCAGTCCAGAAAGATCGTGAACCCCGTCCGAAATTAGAGTACCTTTAGGACTCCGGGGAGGTGCCATGGTCGCGGTGCGTCGCGATGCCAACTGTTTGAGGGGGGGGGGGGGGGGGAGGGGGGTGGGAGGGGGGGGGGGGTGGGGTCCGGCAGCCCGGCGCGCACTGTGGCCGCCATGTCCGCATCGCGGTTTCCCACCACATGCATTCCCCCTAGGGGAGTGCCGAACGTCACGTTGTGGGCAATGGACGTTGAGTCCACGTTGGCGTAGGTGGTGGTGTAGGATTTCTGGCCCATGCTGGCCCGGGAGTTGCCGCATTCACATCTTGATGCTTGGGGGGTCTTCTGCTTGCCCAATCTTTTGGATTCTATTGCTTCTATGGGTGGGCATCAAGATCCTGCCGCCCCTCCACCCCTTAGCCATGGTCACGGTGCGTCGCGGTGTATCGCGGTGCACCGGGGACCCCCGGGGGAGGGAGGGGG
>CAXIWF010001001.1:5000-16989 GCA_964036045.1 Eutreptiella sp. 'Long Island Sound 2002'
GGCCGTAAATGGGCGCCATAGCCGTCCAACAGACCGCTGGTCCAGAGTTCGCCACCGACGTGTGCGCCGAGCGAAACCTCGCAT
This sequence comes from Eutreptiella sp. 'Long Island Sound 2002', assembly GCA_964036045.1. NCBI lineage: Eukaryota > Euglenozoa > Euglenophyceae > Eutreptiales > Eutreptiaceae > Eutreptiella > Eutreptiella sp. 'Long Island Sound 2002'. The sequence goes on from CAXIWF010001001.1 coordinate 5,085, forward strand.
GAGAGAGGCACATCCTGACGTGGGTGCACGTGCAGCAGCATGGGTTGGCCTTCGTCGAGGAAACGGAATACTCCGATCGCCGTCCAGCAGAACGTGGGAAACAGGAAGTGTCCAAATCGGTTCAGGCGGGTGGTCAGGCTGCCGTTTGCATGCATCGCCGCACTCACCGTTACCAGGGAGCACCTGCGCATGGCACCCAAGTACAGCGAACGCATTCTGGCATTGTGCTTCACCTCGAGTCGCCAACCGGCCGCAGTCTGCTGCTCTCGCAGAAGGGGCACACCTTTTGTTCTTGCGAGTCATCGCCGGACCTCAGCCGCATCCTGGTCCGCCACACTCTGCCACAGCATCTGCGTGTCCCGCGTCTCCGCACTGTCCGCAGGCACCGCACTGCCCTGTGCGGCCGCACTGTCCTGAGCCACAGGGCTGGCCTCCGGCACCACCTGTATCTTGCTGTCCCCAAGGTTGTCCTCTGGCTCCAGTTTCACCACCACATCGCGCGCTCCCGCCGCACCTTCCGCACCTTCCGCACCTTCACACCCTCCACACCCTGCACGCCATCACCACCGCCCACCTCCACAATCTCATCACCATCCTCCTGTGTCACAGCCGCCAGTGCCACAGCTGATGTGTCCGGTGCTGCAGCCTGCGCCTCTGGTTCGCCAGTCATTGTGTCTGCTGCCGATGCCTCCGGTGCGGGCGCCTCCGGTGCGGGTGCCTCCGGTGCGTCTCCTGCCTGCGCCTCCGGTGCGGGCGCCACAGCTCTGTTCTCGACGATCGCGGTCTCCGGCTGCCGCGCTGCAAGTTCCGTGCGCAGAGCTGCTGCCGCCTCCTCGGCCTTCCCCTTGCTGGTGAAGCTCGCTATCTTTTTGTCCACCTTCACGGTCCAGTGACTTTTGGCTCTGCCCCCCCGTTTGATCTCCTAGACCTGGACGTGGTCCGTTTTCTTCGTCGAGGACTTGGCTCCGATTCCCGGCATGACGCGGATCTCGCCGTGGTCCTCAAACACCGCCCATCGCAGAGCACCTTTCGGCGGGAGTCCATAGTGTTCCCTGGCCCGTTCATTGGCGTCGTCAGAGTCCTCTTCCCGCAGTACGAAAAGGGCAAATGTGCTGGGGGTCGGACCGGGTTCAAACGGAGTTCAAACGCCATTCAAGTGGTTCAAGTTCGATGTTTGAAGTGGTTGAATTATGTCGACCGTAATTCAAATGCAATTCAAATGGGCGCACCTGTGCAGGCTCCTCAGGCTGCTCTTCGGGCTTGTCTTGGTTGGCCTCCTGCTGTTTGGCGGCCTCATTCTTGGCAGCAACCCAATCAGCAACGAACCTCGCTGTCGGATCCGGTTTATTGCCATCCTCGACGGTGGCGGCCTGCGGCTTGGGGGCTCGCCCCTTGGCGGCCTGCCCCTTGGCAACCTGATCCTTGGCCGCTTTCTCTGAGCCGGTCTGCGGCTTGGCGGCTTCCCCCGTGGCGGTCTGTCCCTTGGTGACCTGATCCTTGGCCGCTTGCTCCGGGACGGCCTCCGGCTTGGCGGATACGGCCTTCGCGTCCTTCACCACTCTCTTGGCCTCCTCCACCGCCGCAGCCTTCACCTTCTTGCTCTGTGCGTGCGCCTTCACAGCCTCGCTGAGCTGCTGCTTGCCACTCACCCAGCGGCCACTCGGCTTGGCCCGCAGGCGGGATTTGTGAGCCAGTGATGGCTCCCATTCGCTGCTTGAAGTTGTGGTCGAAGAATCGGCTGCCGCGCGCGCCTCTGCCGCTGCCTCCCGCACTCGATCCGGCATGCGGACGTTCGCCAGGGCAGCGGCCACCGTGGCTCGCTTGAGGCTGCCCCTTGGCGCGGACTTCGCCGGTCTCTCTTCTGCTTGGCGGATCAGCTGTTCTTCTTCTTCTTCTTCTTGGCAGATCTCTGTGGGGGGCCTTCGTGGCTGCAACATTCGCAGAAATTTCGCCAGTCGAGGATGTGCCGCGATGCCTTTTGGGTGCAGCTGTCTTATCAGATGGGACGGCACGTGCCGTGATGCCCTTGGGTGCAGCTGTCTTTTCAGATGGGACGGCAGGTGCCGTGATGCCCTTGGGTGCAGCTGTCTTATCAGACGGGATGGCAGTTGGGAGGGCAGTCGGGACAGCAGTCGTTGGTGTCGTACCGGACGGGGGCAGCGGTGGCTCGGGCATTGTTGCCCTGGGCCGGAGAAACTCTCCCAGCTTGGGCTGGCCTGCGGGCGGGGTGGCGTCAGCGAAGTCCGACCGGGCTTGGTTCATGGACCTCGTCCATCGTCGGACCTGCCTCTCCAGCGCCTCCAGATCCCTGCTGCGGTGCATGTAGTTGCTAATGCTGATGACCATGCTGCCGCCGGCGAGAAGAACGCCTGGGCCCCGCTCATCCAGCACCAAGACGTCGTGGTCGAACACGGCGCCAAAAACCTGTTGAAGACAGTGACCCAAAATTCAACCGTGATTCAAACGTCACACCGCTAGTTCAAACGCAGTTCAAATGCTGGGCTTGAATCACGCTTGAACCACACAGGTCGCGTTTGAATTGCGTTTGAAGCACGCAAGACAAGTTTGAACCTACAGAGCATCACACACGGGGACAGCGGGCGGTGCGGCAGTCGGGACCATCATCTAATCCAGTGACTCTCATTTCACCACCGACGCGTCGACCACGGCCTCCCTGCCCTTGGACTCGGCTGCGAGTGCTGCGGGTGCGGCAGGCAGGGCAACAGCGGCTGATACTGCTGCGGATGCTGATTCCATCGTACGCCGCTGCTTTTTCTCCGGCTGCTCGCTCTCGTCTACCTCAAGCTCACCAATCACGCCGTGCAGTCGCTTCTTGTTCCCGCCAGTCGAAATAGTACCCCCCACCTTGCGCACTAAGGCCGGTGTGAAGTGCGCTCCCTCCACTGGATGCCAATCAGGGTCGATCTGATCTTGGTTTTTAAACCAGAACTTGGGCCCATATGATTGGCCGTGGGTACTGATCCCGCCAGGAGCCACGGTTCCCAGTCCGTGGTGACTCCACATCTCAAAGAGACGCTGTACTTGGTGTGCATCAAACGTCATTTTTCCATCGGTGCCCAATCCGATGCTGGCAACTTTCCAACCCTGCCAGTCGGAGAATGACAGTGGAGTCATCTCCCACGGAAACACGGTCTGACCGGTCGACATGGCACCGGCCCGCTTCCGTTTCCAGGTGTAGAGCAATCGTTTGAAGAGGTATCTCGCGGTAATGTCGGTCAGCCACCCAAACCCGGGCTCAGCCCGTGCGATCGCGGAGTCTGGGTGGGGAAAGCGCCTGTCCGACATATCTGGCAACATGGGAAAGACGGATGGAAAGAGAATCTTGGTGTCGTGAACGGCGACATCAACGGCTGCTGAAGCGGACGTGGAGCCAGTTGCCGGAACTGCTTGCAGTTTGGATTGCGCTGCCGCCACAATCGCCTGCAGCTGACCAGAGACCAGGCCCGACATCGCCTGGTCCAGGCCCCATATGACAACGGACCCTTCAATGGACAAAAAAATACACGACGTTTGAATCACACTTGAACAGCCCTACGTGATTCAAATGTCGTACTTGAAGCAGTTGTATTGATTCAAACGGATTCAAACCGACCAAAACAACACCAACTCTCCAACATTTCCCCCAAATACTCCCTAGCAACGTCCGCACAATGTTGGATTTGCAGAGCACCCAGGCCCTCCACCTCCCTCCAACGTGGCATTTCCTTGTACAAGAAACCACGGCTCATTGCTTGGAAGAGCAATACAATGAGTTGCTCCTCCGGTGTGCCCTTCCCCCCTCCCCGAGACGTGGCAGTCAAAAAAATGTCCTTCAAAAATGCATTCAGAGATTCCACGACGTCCCCCGAAAACATCGCACATCCCCAAGAGCGAATGGCTTCCAATACCCTGCGTGCATCACGGCGAAGCCATAACAGATAAGGCGAGCGAAGACGCGGGCAAATTTCCTCCTGAAACCTACGCGCTACTTTGGCACACTTAAGTGTGGAGGGCTTATGATATGTAGAGTATAGAGCTGCGCAAAGACTGCCCATCGCAATCACGGCCTTTTGTGCACGACGGGGCACATGCAACAAATGAGCGATCGCCGGCCACACAATCAACAGACGCCATGTTTCCTCACCCTTTGGGCTGGCCTTCCCTTGGACCGAGATTTTCGTATTCGCCTCGGTCAAAATTCTTTGGACTTCAACACGCACGGCCGGTGCCACCTTCTTAGCATAGCGGCGCATGTAAATCGTTGTTTGCTTGCCCACAGAAATTAAACAGTGCAAAATGCACATGACAATTGAAAAATACAGGTCGTGCACCATCAAAAGAGGAAGGCGGATGCACCAATAAACATCGGACACGGTAGCCTTCGGCCGACTACGGTGAAAGATTTTCAGAAATTTCCAATGCCCCTTCGACGAACGGACCGTGGTAGTGTGTTCCCATTGGTTGCTGGCCGCATTCCACATCGCATATGTGTAAGGAGACCCCAGCCCCCACCATACACCCAACCCGAAGACATGGCGAAGCCAAGGTGAATCACCCCCAACGATGCATCCACAATCAACCCTATAACCACACAACACAATGTAACCAGTGTCTAGAACATGTTGGATGCATTCCAGGTTGTGTGCCATTAAATCCCGAAGAGCCTCTACATTGTGCTCGGAGCAAAGTGCCAAATCCAAGGTCCAAGTGTAGTTAATGCTCCGAGCACGCTCCCCGTGGTTGGCAAACGACACGGTGAGTTGACACCATGGGCGGGCACCGCATGGAAACTCATCCCCTCGGACGATGAGTACATAGCGGTAGTCCGGCTCGTGAAATTCCATACCAACCGGATCCATTAGATCCGGTTGGGAGGAGAAATACTCCAAAAAGTCCTCAAAGGGCCAAGACACACTGACAAACTTTTCCGCCGCCGGATCTTCACCTGCCGAAGGGTCATGAATCTTGGCCTCCAGCTGTTGAACGGAGGCAAGGCGTTCCCACGTAGCGTCCATCCTTTCATACGATGGAAAGCATTTGCACCACGTTTTGAGCGCGGGCACTTCGGCCGCCACTGCCTTTTCGTGGACCCAAATAAGGAAATCTTTGTACGTGAGGTGCAACATCCCTGTTTGAATCACTTGAAGTGTTCAACCGAATTCAAAGTACACGTTTGAAGCACTTGCATCGATTCAAACACCGATTCAAACGCACACCTCGATTTGGGCATTTGCAGTTTTAAAATCAACCAAACGGCCTCCGTTGGGGTCAACACCTCCTCCATTTTTTGTTTCATGCTCCTCTTCATCCGACGGGAAACACCGACTTTCGTTGACACCCGGCGTAACATGGCACGGCCATACGGGTGGGTAAAAAATGTCACCAAATCGGCCTCCAGATTCTCGTTCCGGTATGGGCGGCGCCCGTAGACCGGTTCTAACGCGTCCCTTGGCGTTTGCAACAAGGGAAGTAGCCAACGGGGAATGGTGAAGAGGAACGTGGAAACCAAAAAAATGAGATTCCCAGAAGAACTGGTGCTAAAGCGGTCCTGATTGCATGTCAATATCGCGTGCAAATCGACTGCGGTCGCCTAAAAAATTGCAAAAAACTTGCAAAAAGCGCAAAAATTGCGACAGAATGCGACGGGAATGGCTATGCAGGACTACGGCTTAGGACTACTGCCCAAAGGTTTTCAGTTCTGTCAAAATTTTACGGTGGATGCGCGTGCGCAATGTCGGCAGACCCGAATGCGACAGGCCCCTGGCGGCGCGCGGCGGCGGCGGCGGCGCTTGGCATTTGAATCAATTCAAATAAATTCAACTGCCCCATTTTAATTTTTTCGGTGGTTCAAACCATTCAAATGCGGTTCAAACAGGGTCCCGTCAGATGCGGTCAAGTCTGTCATGATGGGATATATATATATATATATATATATATATATATATATATATATATATATATATATATATATACATATATACATATATATATATATATATATATATATATATATATCATATATATATATATATATATATATATAGAGTGATAGTCATAGTCATAACCACTTATCATGCCATCTACTGGAGTTACCGGGCATCTCGCGCCGACAGGTGGTTCCTGCCTCGCTCGATCCCTGGGGTCCCAGGGCTGCCTGAGGTGGCCCACAGCATGACGGAGGACCCAGAGGACCGGGGATACGAGTCAACCAGGCTTTTGGGGGCAGTGGCAACTGCATAGCGTTAGCATTAGCAACGGCAACGGGGGCTGGCCCGTTTGTTCGCCGGGGGTAAGGGGGCAAGGCAAAGCAGCGCAGCAGCATCGCAACAAGCAGAAAGCAAGGGCATCTCTGTCCGTCCCAAAGCGGCAACCAAGGAACAAAGCAGCACGCATGCGGCGAAGCGAGAGCTGACCCTCCGTCGTTCGCGTACCCCCGCCACCGTGGAGACATCCATCACCCATGACCCCATGGAATCCATTGCCGTCTGCGTCCTCGAAACTGCCCACCACCCCTGACTCCACGTATCCCTCTGCCAGCACGCAATAGCCCGTATGTGCATAGCCAGGATTTCTGGGAGGCTCCAGCCTAGCCTGGCCCTCAGCTTTCATCGCCCCCATGTCTCCACAATGTACGCCGCCGACCCACCGCGCCATCCCCCTAGTATAGTACAGAAACACGGTACCAATTCCACGTCCCCGTGGCCCTGAGCTGCTCCCACACCCCAGATATATACCATGCCGGCACCCCATGTCAGGGGCCAGCGCCCAATCTGCTTGGAGGTATCCACTTGCCCACATATAATATATCTTGAGGGTCTACAGGGGGGGACGCCGGCCGCTACGCGACGGGAGTGGCGCAACCCGTGAATATCGCTGGCTGGGATTCGGGCTGGTGGGTGCCGTAGCTTGGTTATCGACCCCCTGTAGGGGTACCCACCAGAGGCTCGCCCCGGGCCGTGGTAACCAGGTGCACCTCATCTGGCCCACATACATTGCCCTGGCGCCTACCCTTGACCCTTACCTGCACTGATTGGCCAGCTCCCGTGGTTGCGCCTCTTCCGCCACAGCAGCGGCCAGGCCGCAGGTTCAGCCCCCAGCGACGACGTGGCGAGCCTACTTATAGCATTGGCCCGCGCGTCACCCCCCGGACCACTCAGCGTGCCGCTCCTCTGCCCTCCTCGCCTCTAGCTGACCCGACTGGCGCCCCCCAGGGGTAAGCCGTTACAGTGGTGAGGCGACCGCATACTCTTCGCTACGACGCCACGCAGTACCGCTGTTGCCATGCCGACGTCACCTGCGAGCCGCCACGACACGCACCACCGCAACCACAAGGCCATGGTCAGAGGTTAGACTATGTACATGCCCGCAGGCACGGTCCCTCTACTTTGTTAACGGGTCCAGGGGATGCCCCCGCGCTCCCCCTGAGTTGTTAGACGGGTCAGGGGGACACCCCAGTACCGCCATGCAACCCCGTAGCGCCCCCACGGTAGGGCCCTCCAGTACCGGCGCGAACCCTCACCATACGGTCCCCAGTACCGCCGCGCATACCCCCACGACGCCAGTACACCGTCATCTGGAACTTCCCCGCTGCTCCCCCACTATATATATATATATATATATATCGGACCAGGACACAACCACCATGGGCACGTCGGAGGTGCAGGCGGTCTTTGATCTGCTCTACGCCTTCCGTGATGACGTGTCCAGGGTCACGGGAGTGCGCATGCCTTCAGGCGTGGACCCGCAATACCCGTACGGGCAGGCGGAAACGGAGGCGTCGTTGGACCAGGTCCTCTCGGATCAGCAGGCCCTGGCCTGGCGTGCCCATCAGCTGTGGCAACGGGACGCGGCGGCGGCCGGACTCCACTCCCAGGAAGCGACTGCCCTGCTACAGCACCTCCGGCGAGTGGACCCCGACCTGTCCCCCGCCTCGGTAGAGGACCTACGTGCCGCGTTGGACCAACAGCTCCAACAGCTGGAGACACGCGTGGAGGAGCTGCGGGATGTCCTCAGGAGCAACAGGCGCCGGTCCATCAAGGACTACTGGCGGGGCAGGGTACCGGATCTGCAGCTCCGATGGGGGGCGATACGGGGGGCCATCAACGTGGTGAACTATGCCCCGTCAGGCCTATGGTCCGTACGCGTCCGCGAGTCGGAGAAGGTGCTCTTGGAGGCCTCGGACGTCATTGGCGAATCCAGAGGTATTGGGAGGCGCTGTACGCCAAGCGGCCAGTGAACCCGCCGGCCTTCGAGCGGCTGGTCCGGGCCCACATTCCCAAAGGGGTGCCGGAGGAATGGAGGTCCGTACAGGACTACACCATGCAGGACCTTAAAGACGCCGTGAGGCAGGCCGTGGCGGACGACAAAGCTCCGGGGTCCAACCGGGTCACGGCTGTCCTCATAGCAGAGCTGCCTGAACCGGTGCAGGGGCTCCTGGTGCATGCGTACAGGGCAATCCTCCGGGGTGCAGACGTCCCGGAGTCCTGGCACGAGGCCATTATCTGGCTGATGCCCAAGGGCACAGCCACGGGCAACCTGGACGAGTACAGGCCGATAGCGCTGGGGCAGCAAGACATGCGAATGCTCATGACTCCCCTCATGCGCAGGTTCACAGCTGTTCTGGCACGCAAGGGACTGGCCGCGGACTGGCAGTTCGGGGCCATGCCAGGCTCCACGGCGGCTGCCCCGGTGTTCCTGGCCCAGCGCAGGCTGCAGCATGCGCTGGAGGAAAACCACATCCTGGCCTTCGATGTGTCAAAAGCTTTTGACATAGCGCCGCACGGAGCGCCGGCGCTCCTCCTGCGCCACATGGGTGTCCCGGAGGAGCTCATCAGGCTCTTCCACACCCTCAGCTGCGGGTCTCTGGTGCGCATCATCACCGCGCACAGCCCGACGCCGAGTATACAGCTCCACAGGGGCCTGCGGCAGGGCAGTGCGGAGAGCGCTGTGCTCTACCTCCTCCTTTTGGAGCCTCTCCTGCGGAGCCTCGCCTGCAAGGCGCGGGGAGATGCTCGCCATGCGGTGCCACCCCTGGTACAGGCGTACTGTGATGACCTCCTGTTGATAGCGCATTCCCTGCCGCAATTCCTGGAGTATGCGGCGGCGATAGCGCAGTATCTCACTGACATGGGCATTTCCCTCAACGTGGGCAAATGCGCCTATACCAATACTGCTCGCAACCATTCGATTATGGTATACCTGAACCCAGGGAACACGGCGGCCCCATGGGTTTGCTTACGTGCCAAGGGCACGGTACCATACTTGGCCCTGCGCCTCGATCCCAGGGGGATGGCGACCATGAAGGAGAAACATGTACTCCGGTGTGAAGCTCTGCTGGGCTGGTGCAAGAACACGTTGGGGCCGGCGTCGGTGCCTGATGAGGTGATGGTGGCTGTGGTTGGAGGGATCGTGCGGTACGCGGCGCTCTACCTGTCCGACACGGCCGAGGCGGTGATCAAACTGAATACTGCCATCAAGGCTGCGGCCCTGCAGTTCGAGAAGCTGCCCAAGGACCTGTCCAACGTGGCGGTGCGGTCGGGTCATGGGTTACGGTTGGCGGATGTCCAGGTTATATGCCGCGACTCCGTCGTGGCACCATGGCTCAGCTCACCCACCACAGGTCGACGACAGTCCGGGATGAGCTGCGGGCCATGCTCCGAGACATGCACGTGCAGTACGGAGTGTGCAGGCAGTTCATGGTGCCCTCTGCGTCATTCGCCACACACGCTGGCAATACGTGGGTGGACAGGGTACTCCGGGCGATGGGGACGTTGCGCGTAGGACTTCTCATGCCATCGTCGGTGTACTCGTGTGTACACGCCCATCTGTCGCAAGTGCAGTGGGCGGGGCGGAAGTTGGTGTCCCAATCCTATACCCTCACGGGTAGGGACATCTAAGTTCTCTCGGGGCCCCGCACAGATGCGACAGTACAGTCCCTGACTGATCCCGCAAATGACCTCCTGCATGCGCGGCTCCCCTGCCCTGCGCCTGGGAACTGGGCTGTCCAGCTTCAGGAGTGCCATGAGGACCACCTGCACCTTCCGCACGCGGGAGTAGGGCCCCACCAGCTGGACCACGTGTGGCTCACGGGGCTCTGCGACGTCTTCCGGCCGCAGCTGCCCGCTCCGTTGACTCACCGGCTAATACACCCGGTGCGCCGAAAGAAGGCCAGCAAACGCAATAGACAGTCCGCTGCGGGGGATGTGTATGTGGTGGGCGGATACAGAGAGGAAGGATGGGACCCGGCCAACCCGGGGCTGTCCATGCCGTTCATCCCGCTAGCCGCCCTCCTGTTTCTATTGGGGGACGTCTTTGAGGGCTACCAACAGCAAGACGATCCGGCGTCCGTCCCCCTGCTCACACCACACGCCGGGGGCGGCATAAGCCCGCCACCACTGTGGGTTGTGCACGGGCGGCCAGCGTTTTCCAGGGCGTGCGCGGCGGTGCACAAGTGCAGCGAGTGGGCAATTGTCCTTCTGCTGCCAGCAGGCCCAATCCCGGATCCAGATGAGTACTCGGTCCCGGAAGTGGTCCGGATGTCCAACGTGCCACACGATCCGCACGTCGCCGTCACGTCGTTGCGTGATGGAGGCGCAGTGGAGCAGGCGTCTGTGGTGGTATACCAGCCTTCCTGCTCCGCAACAGTTTGGGGAGCGGAGTATACCACCGCCCTGGACGCCATAAAGTCAATCTGCGGATGTGACCTGGCCTGGAGACCACATGCGGTGTATCAACCGAGGGTGTTCCTGTCCCCGGAGCTCACGGCCTCCAGTGCGGCATCCCTGGGAAAGGTGGTGCAGAGCCCCCACTCCGACGTGGCGTGGCTAGAGCCCCACCAGTACTGCTGGGTGCCGGTGGCGACTAAAGTCACATCGTCTGACGCGTCGCCCCAGGGAGACGACGCCACAAACGTGGCGGTGGCCAGCTACGGAATCCCCACGTGGACGGGTGCCGTCAACGGCACGGTCCCGGAGGCAGAGATCATTGGCGCGGCGGCGTACTTGTTGCACACGCCCCCGTCAGCGTGCAAGGTACACGTGGTGGATGCGTCCATCATAGGAGCGCATCTCCGCAGGGCGCAGGAGGCCCTGTACCGTGGCATCAAGGGGCCGACATCACATCTGGTCAACCAGCACGCACTGAGCTGGATAGTGGAGGGGCTGCGGCGGCTGCCGCGCCGGGTTGGGGGGCCGCACCACTGGGTGGTGAGGCAGAGCTCGCACTTGGCGGCGGTCCCGCTCGAGGCACCGGACTCTACCGCGGCCCGTGCAATGGCCCCGCCTGTCCATCTCGTCCTGCCAAAGGAGCACGCCATCCCCTTAGTGCCGGGAGATAATGGAGAGCTCGAGCCGCGTGTGCCATCCATGCAAGCCCTTCAGCAACTCCGGGAGATGGAGTGGCGTTCGCTAGCGGCTCGCACCAGGGCGCACACGCCACTGGCTGGCGCCTGCGAGGGGATGCCCCTGGGAGCTGTGCACCACGGCCCAACGCACAGGAATATACTGCGGGCACGTGACGGTCGCTTGTCCACCATGCAGGGCATGCGACGGTGGAGACAAAAGCTCAGGCGTATGGCAATACCAGCCCACCCCTGTATCTTCTGTGGGGGGCCGGAGGAGGACATTGGCCACATGCGCCTACTGTGTGCGCGGGACGAGGAGGCGGCTGGGCTCCTGTGCAGGCGTGTGGAGGAGTTCACGGCGGAGCTACTCCTGACGGACAGGGCGGTGGAGTTCGTGGCGTGGAGGGAGCACGGCTGCAGGTGGACTGAATCCCTGATGGCAGGTGTCGTCCCCAGGGACCTGAAGCGGCTGTTCGCTGCGGTGCGAGCGGCGTCGTCCCGGGGCCCCGCCAAGGCCAGGCTCTTTGTGGAGGACATGGTCCAGATTGGGGAAGATGTGTATGC
>CAXIWF010001002.1:0-20712 GCA_964036045.1 Eutreptiella sp. 'Long Island Sound 2002'
TGAGCTTGTTGGTGTTTGCAAAGGTATCAAGCAAATGCTATTGGAACGTGGAATAGAATATGATAGTAGTGGATGTAGTCGGGCGAGTCTGAATTTGACTTCGAAACGTTTCCTGTCGATCAAGTTCTGTAAAATCCATTAAAAATTGCGAGTTTTTTTTTCACAAATACTTTGCAGTTTTAGCTGCGTCGACCTTTCGAGTTATGCCTACGGTAAGCATGATGCAGTTCGTCCTAGTGGTCTAGTTAACCGTACTGTCCGTGATGCTGCCCGTGCTAAAACATTTGCCTGGGATGTTAATGGCCGTGAGTTTTAGTTTTTATCATGTTGTGAGGGTTAAGGGCAGAACCTTCTCCGACTAGTTCGGGTGGTGGAGGTCTCTGCTGCTTCGGCAAGTAACCAAATCGATCAAAATCAAGCATGATGCAGAACGAAACTGGGAAACTGGGAAAGACACAGTACATTTTGCTTCGCTGGTTTTTGGAAAGGGGATATTAGGAAAGTTGTCAGCTTGACAACTTTCCCAATATCCCTTTCCCAACTTCAACTTACCAAGAGCCAAGCACAGAAAGACGTACTTAGTACACGTTGCTTTTCGAGAGAGACAACATGCATATCATAAGAGATTGAGTAAATTTATCAAACTATATCGAGTAAATTAATCAAACGATACCGAGTAAATTTATCGTTTGATATCATATGATAGCATAGCTTCGTCAAAAAGCGAAAGAATTTGTAACAAATTCCCTACCAAAGCAACGTATTCGACGACTGAAATGAGCACATTCACGATATTGTGTAAGTTGCCATTCGATAATGGTCCCTTTCAGCATTTTCTGTAAATTTTGACACCAACCTGAACAATTATTTAACATCTATTTTTCACCCGGTATTTCAATTCAATAATGTTTGCTTAAATCTACTACAGTCGTTAAAGAAGTTTCCAGTGAAAGAACCAGTGCTGCCGTTCTGAAGTCTACTCTTCAGCCTTTATTATATTTTCCAGTAGAATTTCACGTGGTCCGCAACTCCTTCGCTGCCATCGAAGAGACCAGGCGGTTCGAGTACGATCTTATAGTCACTCAACGAGAATTCGACGGCGATGGCTTCGGGGTGGCAGAGTTGGATCATATCCTCTTTAGCTTGGATGGTAGTGTCCCGCCATTGGCATGGTTGTGTGGCGACAAAAAATATCGTGAGCATGAGCACATGAATTATTCTCTATCCACGGCTATTGCGACTGAGACTTATTCATCAAAAAGTGACAATTCTGTGTCAGAAGAAGCGAAAGCTCTCAAACTACAAGCGAAAAGAGCAGATGTCGAAGAAACAGTTGAAGGAATATCCTACTATCCACGAAGGGTTGGGTCGAGAGCGTTTTTTAGCGGACTTGTGCGAGCTTGCTCGAAGACTTTATTCGGCGACGGATTCGGAGGACTGCGTCTCCCAGCGGAAGCCACTCTCCAAATCGAATCAGACTCTGCAAGACAACGATAGGCCGCAACTCACGACAGTGGTACAAGAAGCCGGAATACTACTGGCGGAGGTCGGCCATCCTGACTTTTGCAGTAATATTTTTGGTTGCGTTGATTCCAACAGCGGGCATGAGTCACACTGTTCCACAATTTTACCGGCCCTAAAATCTTCGAAAGATGCGACTGCAAGGGCATATCAAAGAATTTCGCAACCAGTCAATCGCAACAAGCAAAACCCTGCGAGAACAGGTGGTGTTGCTCCTGCTGCGATAGAGGTTGATGCAACTGATTCGTCTGCATCGCTGGGCCAAGATGATGAAGAGTATATATTGAAGGCTGATACCGAGTGGTCTTCACTTGACAGCACTGATTTGGAGATAATGCCCCAGTTGGTAGCAGCTGCAAATGGAGAGGAGGAAAATCTGAATTTATATACGCAAACATATACCCCCAACGATTGGGAGCAGTGTGTGCACGACTTGGAAAGGTATGTTTAGGTGGGCTTACAATTTGATGCAGACCCGTGTGTATTGATTTGGGTGGTTATTTCGCAACGATCGGGAGGGAGCCGTTTGTGCACGACATGGAGGGGTACGTTTAAGTGGGCTTACAATTTGATGCAGAGCCTTGTGTATTTGATTTGGATGGTTATTTCGCAACGATCGGGAGGGAGCCGTTTGTGCACGACTTGGAAAGGTATGTTTAGGTGGGCTTACAATTTGATGCAGACCCGTGTGTATTGATTTGGATGGTTATTTCGCAACGATCGGGAGGGAGCCGTTTGTGCACGACATGGAGGGGTACGTTTAGGTGGGCTTACAATTTGATGCAGAGCCTTGTGTATTTGATTTGGATGGTTATTTCGCAACGATCGGGAAGGAGCCGTTTGTGCACGACATGGAGGGGTACGTTTAGGTGAGCTTACAATTTGATGCAGACCCGTGTGTATTTGATTTGGGTGGTTATTTCGCAACGATCGGGAGGGAGCCGTTTGTGCACGACATGAAGGGGTACGTTTAAGTGGGCTTACAATTTGATGCAGAGCCTTGTGTATTTGATTTGGGTGGTTATTTTGCAACGATCGGGAGGGAGCCGTTTGTGCACGACATGGAGGGGTACGTTTAGGTGAGCTTACAATTTGATGCAGACCCGTGTGTATTTGATTTGGGTGGTTATTTCGCAACGATCGGGAGGGAGCCGTTTGTGCACGACTTGGAAAGGTATGTTTAAGTGGGCTTACAATTTGATGCAGAGCCTTGTGTATTTGATTTGGGTGGTTATTTCGCAACGATCGGGAGGGAGCCGTTTGTGCACGACATGAAGGGGTACGTTTAAGTGGGCTTACAATTTGATGCAGACCCGTGTGTATTAATTTGGATGGTTATTTTGCAACGATCGGGAGGGAGCCGTTTGTGCACGACATGGAGGGGTACGTTTATGTGGGATTACGATTTGATGCAGAGCCTTGTGTATTTGATTTGGATGGTTATTTCGCAACGATCGGGAGGGAGCCGTTTGTGCACGACATGGAAGGGTACGTTTATGTGGGCTTACGATTTGATGTATTTGATTTGGATGGTTATTTTGCAACGATCGGGAAGGAGCCGTGCGAGCACGACAATTTGATGAAATCACACTTCGTGAGCTATCGTCTCGGTCCATAGTGGTATTTGAAGTGGTTGGGTGTTCAGGTATGGTTGTGTGTAGGGGCCGATGAATGAGTTTTCAATGAATTGATTCATGAATTTATGGCCTCTCAAATTTATGGCGCAATATTTACCCGTTGATTATGGAGCGATCGGAGGCGATGATTAGACTAGCCTTGGCTTGGCTGAGGTTTGCAGTACCTGTATTGCAGACTTATAAATGATTCCAATCGGGGTCATTATTATTATCAGTGGTTTTTCAGCTACTAAGCATGAATGAATGAATGGATGGATGGATGGATGGATGGATGGATGGATGGATGGATGAGGATAAGAATTTAATTTGGTTGGTGGGGTTAATTTCAACCTTATCTCACTAGCAGGCTACTACTAGCCTAGTAGTACTTTGTGGTGCTGCAGTCAATTACTCATCTGTTAAACCGCAGCAGGGATTGTGTATATTTATATCGCAATACTGTTTTGTCTTGGAATGGTTGTCAGAGTTAAGCATACACGGCCCATAATTGTTTGACTTTGTAGCTAAACAAATTTTTGCTTTTACGGTTCCTCTGGGGTTTATTATTTATTCAAAAAGTTCAACTACTGCACCAATGATTGGATTCTGTCCCGCTGCTGGGATCCTACAGTTGCATAAAATTGCTAGAAATCTAACCAGCTTCGATATTCAATGTTAAGTTAAATGTGATACTGTATCGCACTATGATAGTTTTGACAAGCAGACCGGTATCACAACTAGAATTAGACGTCACGCCGTAGTACCGCCACAGTCTAGTTTCTAAACCGCCAGACGGCGTCTGCCAGCGCTGCAGTGCCGCGGCCCGCCTAAACCTTTGATATTCTATTAACTCCGGTAGGCTGCTGGCCGTCAATTGTGGCAATTAATTTTTAAACAAGCTATCATATCATTAAGTTGAAAGCACTGTAGCAAGCTGCAACTGCACCATAACTTTACGATTAGTCTGAGATCCCTGCTCAGCACTGGGATTGCATCACTTTAAAACGGCGGGGCCCATTTTCCCTCTCCAGAATCTGCCCATTTATTCTCCCGCTTCATTTTCAGAGCCTCTTACTCTGCTGGGTTCCCCGTGGGTTACTGTAGATAAAAAATTATTCGCGATGCCTGGGATGCCTTTCAATCAAAAGGTAACTAACAGTATTCGCTCTGGTTATTTGAAGAGAACGGTGACAAGCTCGTTCTGTATCCTTACTCTAGCGCAAAGCACCTTTACATTTCCCAATCATAGATTAACTGTCCTGCGATGGGGGATTTCGATATTGCAAACAACGTACCAGTAGTTCTCAATGGGTTGAACGAGCGCGTAGAAGACGACGACATTGGGGGATCCTTGCATAGTATCTCCTCGACTATGGCCTACCTTCAGCATTTATCTGATGCCCAGCTTGCCGTGTTGCTAACCTCCAAAGAAGGCAACGCGAAAATCAAAGAGCGCATTGTCTCAGAAAATGCACTCACTCGACCGTTGTTAGTATCTGGTCTCGGAAAACTTATGATTAGGGTGTGGATTGTGCTCCACTCTGATAATTTCGATATCGAGGGCTACGTGCGTGTAGAGGCACGTTCTGAAGCACGTCGCCTCGCCGATGACTTTCTAGACACCACAACTGACTCAATGAAATGCTTTGCTAAAGGTGTAATCGGACAAGCCCCAGCCCAAGACTCCTCGCAGACATTGGAAGATAGCTTCTCCGCACGTAATGCCTATGCTGAGGTGATTTTTTACTTGTTCGATCTGTATTGCGGTCATTACGAGCAGTTAAATGACTGGTCTGATGCACTCTCTGGCTTGAGCGGATCGGGCTCCAAACAAGTTCATTTAGCAGCCGGCCAAACAACATTGTCCAGTGCGCTCTCCTTGCTACCGCTCATCAAAGCAGTGGTCGGCGTGGCATTCCGCGACCGTTATGAGTTGATATCATACTGTCGGGAGGTTCCCGCCTATTACTGCGGCAGGGACAAGCAGTCCTTCCTGCCGCAACTAGTTAGCTCATTCATGAGACTACTGCTAACAGGTATGACGAGAAATGCTGCTAGTAGCATTGAATTACAAGCGGAGTCTTTGGAGCACTCAGCCTCGATATTTGCCGTATCCGCGGGGCCTGGGGGGCTTGGCAGTGGCACTTCCAGTGTGGCCAACATTATCACCGGCAGTTCCCGCGATGGACCGTTCCCACTTCCCGTACAGCCCTACATTGCAGAATGGGTGGAAAACTCGCTGCTCTTTATGCTTCAGAATGCCTCCTCTGCTGAGGAGCTCGTGAAAATAATCCGCGATATAATATGTATAACTCAGCACAGTCTCATGGCTGATCTGAGAGCTAAGGTATGCTTCGCCTTGAACTCGACTTGTAAAAGTTTCCTTTACCTTTACAACGTATTTTTTTTCCAAAAATACCAAAATGATTGATATCTAAATAGTTTTTATTTTTTTTTATCATTTTTAGTTTGGTACGTTGATATATTGCCTATGCTTCATCTGCTGCCATAGGTTGCATTGCCGGTATTTGACAAGCTACTGGGCATGCTTGAGTGCCGCGCTTTGACGACCGCATCGTATTCCTCCCCTTCCTTCCCCGCTAGCAGCTCTGCTCCCTTTACTACTGAAGCCATTCCAATGACAGGAAATTTCCACAGCAACTACGATCGCCACGAGTTACTGGCTTGGGCGCTGCTCTTACTCCGAAGCATGCCCTCTGACAATTTCAGCCCCCAGACATCTTCATCCTCATCATTGTCCTCTCCTCCCTCTGCTGACACAGATGGCGGCAGCTATATAATGGTGGGCTACTTTGTGCGTCTGCTGGAGCTGTTGTTTCAAGTTGAGGACATGGTCACCCAAACACGCTTACTGGCCGAGTTCGCTGCGCTACTGCTGGAGGTGTCAGTCACCAGCGCGGTAGCGATATCTGCAAGTAATGATGTGCATGTCACTTCTGCTGGATTGCGCGCGACTATAAGGTCAACCCTAGGCATGGCATCTGCTGCCAGTACAAGTACCCGTGACAGTGCAGGTGGTGATAGTGGTGGTGGTAGGGCCCTGTCAGTGCACCATGCCCCGCACATACTCCTCCACCACCACAGCTACGAGGATCATGTCGACCCACGACGAGGGCCATATCAATACACCTGTACTATTCTTAGCTGCGTATTGGATTCTCCACTGGTGCGATCTGTCATATGCGAGGCTGAGGGTAATGTAGGCAAGTCTACTACGTCTGCGTACGTAGCTCCCATGAGCCGTTTCGTAACGGCCCTGTCCGCAGCCACCTCACAACAGCTGATCCCCTCCGTGTTGCGACCCTATCTCTCAGCTTCATCCACCCTAGACCGCCTGATCGAACAGCTCTCTATAGAACTGAAACTGAAGCAGAAGCAGTA
Organism: Eutreptiella sp. 'Long Island Sound 2002'; assembly: GCA_964036045.1. Lineage (NCBI taxonomy): Eukaryota > Euglenozoa > Euglenophyceae > Eutreptiales > Eutreptiaceae > Eutreptiella > Eutreptiella sp. 'Long Island Sound 2002'. The sequence goes on from CAXIWF010001002.1 coordinate 6,540, forward strand.
CCAAGATAAGGGAAGGTGCGAGTTTGCTGTTGCTGATGAGAAGGCCGGTAGGGATAGCTCGGCAACAAGCACTGCACCCGTATTTGATCTTCTCGATATGGGAGGAAATACTCAGAACGGCGAAGTTACACAGTCGGCTTATCTTGCGGGGAAGATGACTGAGTCAGCAGACACAGTGGACGTACATTCGATGCTGCATCAGCAGGGAAATGACTCAGCGCACCCTTGGATGCTTTTCGATGAAAATCCACTTCTCGCTAAGCTGCGAAATATATGCTCTGCTCTCTACCTTGCCTTATCTCAGATCACGCTAGATCCTCAAAGCAAAGGTGGCAAAGCAAACACTACTATTGGTTGCGGCTCGGTAACCTGTATACTTTCAAAACAGGCCCAGGCTGCACTTATTGAAGCGTCCAGCCAGCTGGCTAGTTTACAGGAGCTGTTAGTGCGCACTGTAGAATGTGGTGTTTTGATATCTGCAATGTTTTCCAGGTAGGGTCAGCTATCGGTTATCACTGCGTATTATTCTTTTTACAGATTTATTCGCGTTTACCTCACTGCCACCTTCCTGCCATCGCGCATTTCGCATCTGGCAATGTCTAGAAGTGCTATCGCTACTTTTGTTGTACAGTAGTTGGTATTAAAAACCATATACATATATTTATATTATACATATTCGCAACGTGCATATCCACACCTGCGATATTGGCCAAGCAGATGCTTCAAGTGGGCTGCTGCCAGGGAAGCGCACGCGGGACTCATTGGACTGCTAGACCTCCTCAGCGGGCTGTTAGCCCCATGCTCGGGGCTTCTCCTGGTGGAACCTTTCCTGAACAGTTCTTCCGCTTCCTTATGCTCATGCTCAGGCGAAGAAGTTGGGGCAGAGGCAGAGCCAGGTGCAGAGGCCTTCCGGCTGCTCGCATCATGCAGGGCCAAGATCAGTGTCTACTCGGACTATGCCTACCTGCTGGACTCGCTCAGTGGTGACTTGGCATGCGCCGTGTCGGGCCCGTTAGAGTGGCTGCTGCAGCACCGGTGTGTTGCCGGAGCCACACAACAAGCTGCCACCTTCGCCGAGTTACCATACGCACAGCCTTTGCTTGCACTCACGCTGCAGTGTTGGCTACCTTTACTGTACTTTCTGGTGGTCAAACCACAAGATAAAGGCCGGGGCAATGGCAATAAAAACGATTGGAATAAAGTAGAGAATCCGCTAACTGTATTGAAACGCACTCAGCAGCGGGATGCTCAACGCAATGGTGATATTGCCCTCGATGGCGCCCACGATATTTCCCTTCCACCAGTCCTGCTTCCTAAGACCGTGGTGAGTCTTCTCCAAGTTCTGCAGGATCAAGTGTATCAATCGCAGGTCTCCACTGACTTTGCCGTGGGTTTGGAGGCGCAGACACAGCAGGGACTATTGGGCGGCATGCAGTGGGCACGGCTTGAGGAAAGCAGTGGTGAACAGCTCACAACCCAGCTCCACGCCGTAGATACCATTGCGCAACTATTCTGTGCTGCTCGTTCACTCGTAGCATTCCTTGCCACACCGCATAGCACCGCTACCGCGGCCACTACAACTGCCGATGGTACTGCTGCTGCAGCTGGAGATGTATCTACGTTGGGTCCCATCGAACTGGACCTCCGGCAGATCGGAGCATCGGGTGCAGGGAATCTTGGGCACTTTGGCCTGGTTGGATCATTTGATCTGGACGTGGTCTCTTCGATGGCAATGGCGGCACAGGTTTGCCTACGGTGTGCCAGGATGCTGAGGGAGATGGAGGCCGACTTCATGTGGTCATCAGCTGCCGAAACTGCGTGCCGCTCATAGTCATATTGGCTTCTCCTCCCACGATGCTGCTCGCTACGCCCAGGCCGTGTTCCCCGTACCCCATTCCTTTGGCACTGCCGCATTTAGAGCCGCCGAATCTGATAGAGCCGCGCAGGATGGCAGCAGCAGTGATGGAAGAAGCAGTGATGGAAGTGATGCTGCAGGGGGTAATGATCGTGCTGGTAGTGGAAATGGTGGTAATAGATGGAAGACAGAAGCTCGGAGACTGCCAGCCGTTCCTATGCTAGGGGATGCTATTCGGCACGCACTCTTGGTTGTAAATCAAGATCTGCGGGTGGGATTTCCTACCACCTCTTTCCAGCACGTATCTACTACTCGTTCTACCACACGGGAGAAGACTTGTAGCATGGAGTGGTTGAATCGATACGTCTTGCGCTCCGCCCATGCTGTGGCCAAGCAGCCTCTGTATGATGTCCGAGACATCAAGCAGTTTCTACACCAGGCAGGGAGTATGGGGGTACCGTCTGGATGGGCATCCGGACAGCCTGCTCTGGAAGTAGCAGTTGGAGCGTTCATACCTTACGGAAAGGCCCGCAATTTTACGACCCAAGTATCGGTACTTTCCGCCGCATGATGGCCTAACACCGGAATTTTCTTCTAATGATTATGCCTGGTGCTAGTGCTGGTGCTGGTACTGGTACTGACACGAATGGGATCTCTGCTCTAACTAATACACCCACTGCATTTGATGATATTCCTCCCACTGCGACTGGTCCCGTTTACCGGTGCGTGATTTGTTTCTTTTCCCCGCAACCCAAGAGCAATGGCAAAGAATCTACGTACGCTTATTGACTCTAGCAGACAGTAACACAAGCCCTTGATGGTCACGATGACCCCTTTACACCCCCGCCGGGGTGTTCACGCTCATCAGGGGGACCACCCTTCGTTGCCGGGATGTGGGTCTATACATGCCCCTGTCGGGGGAGTGGACCCACCAAGCTGGGGGGTTACCCCTGCCAATCACCACTCATGCACACTTCACCCTGCGTGCGCAGATATTATTTGGAGTCATCAGAGATGTTCTAGATGCACACTTTCACTGCATTGAGCCGCAAGCTCTGTTCCAACCAAAGCTATTAAAAACAGTAACTGCTGCAAAGGCGGCAGGAAACTCCCCTCCTATGGATGCCTTCACGCAGATTGTTCTCTACTTCCCACTTCACAGGAGGTCCGGCCAAAAGAATCCGCTTCAAAAGGGACACATGATTCTGACTCTTCTCTGCACGCGCGGCAACCAAGTCAGTGGGGGAACCAACCGAAATACCACCCTTCTTCCAACCTACTGGCAGACTGGGCAGACTGGGAGGCTGGACGTAGGGAAAGTCACGGAGGAGCTTGATTCCTGCCCACTCTTTTGAGCTGCAACGAGCGCAGTACTGTCTTAACGCAGCCATGCTGCTTCCCAGTGAGCGCTACTGGACGCAGCTTCTCTGGCTCTGGGGACGTGCTGGGACAGTCCTGGGCAGCATGTCACTCGATCCGCTCTCCCGCACTGCCTCAGCCACGGTACGGGTGTACAACAGCTCTGGCTCAAGATCCCTTACTTTCTTTTCCACGTTCTGCTTGGCGCAGGCGCTCTGCAACTGCCCAGCAACGAAGGTCTGAACAGCACAACCGAGAACTACAGCAGCCACAACACAACTACCAGCATGAGTGCCGCGGCAGGTGCAGGTGCAGGTGCAGGTGTGCGCATGGGAGGAGTTGCGCCCCCAGATTCCCTACAGGATTCTCTGTACTGCGCAGGCGACTCGTTCACGCTGCCAGAGCTGTCTGCTGTGTTCGACCGCGCCTCCATTGTGGAAGCCACAGGCACCGAGTTCTTCCTACCGGATGCTTTCATTGAGAGAGAGTTCACCTTCCAGGTCATTTCCTTCGCCCCGCTCGATGTGACTATCCGTGTAGCCTACCCCGACTTGGTTTATCAGGCAGATGATCTATTCGAAGTGCCTCATGTGCAGCAGCAGCAGAAATGCTGCTGATAAAAGTGGTGGACGAGCAGCTGGGGGAGGAGGAGGACGACGACGCAAGAGAGGTAATAGTAGTATCAGCGCGACAGGAATGGGCGGAGGGGCAGGTGGGGGCCAGTTTTTCCTCGATGACTTCCAAGGCTCATCTGCAAGCAACAAGTGGACGGCAGTGCTAGACTGCGACCCGCTCCCCCTGCCCATCTCCGCAATGCTGCTCCCCTACGGTAACGGTGCCTTCTCAGCGATGAAATACTGGAGTCATGCTACTGTCAGCTGCACAGCACATCTTCCTGATGCTGCTGCGGTTGGTGGTATTGGTAGTGGTGCTGGTGTTCATCCTACAGCCACGGCAGATCCTATGATGCGTGGGCGGAGGTTGGGTGAGTTTGCACACCCAGGTATTCCGTATTCAGTGTTTGTCAGTCAGTGGCATCGGCTCGGCGGGAAGAATGAATGCATGCTGCCAGTGTCAGGGTCAGTATGGTTACCTGCGATGACAGGCAGCGGCGGCGGCGCTGAGCGTGATTTTGAAGGCAGTTGTAAGAGGGATGCAATGACCGCTATCACCTCTGCTGTCTCACACAGAGCAGCCCTGGAGTTGGCCGTGTCTGCTCAGCTTCGCGCTGCAGTGGCTAGAGCCGTGGGCACCCCCGGCGGGGCTGGACTGCACCTGCTGGGTATGGACGCTATGGCAGCAGACAATAATTGTCGCTTTAGCCCTCAAATGGACACTGGATGCGCCTACAGTGCTGCAGGCGGTACGGGGTGGAGTTTACAGACATTATGGGGAGCTGAGGTCAGCCTGATGCTGGTCGTTGATGGTGCTGCGGCAACTGACCCCGTAGCAACAGCACTAGCTGAACTAGAGAACTCCGCCACAAACCCTCTGTTGTACCAAGACAGCAGTGCCATAAGTAGCATAAACAATTGGGGTAGCCCCGTAGGAAGCAAGGGTGGATTCTGTCCGTGGAGTGCAAAGTTGACGTGCCGCTGCTCAGACGACCCGACGCTGCAGGCAGTATTAGCTGACCTTGACTATGTTGTATTTGCCATCAGTGGTGGATTTATGAAGCCTGCGTGACCTGGACTAAACACGTATTAGCTCAGCCCCCATCTACTACTCGCACAGGTTACGATTCTTCCTACCTAACGTACTGTGCAATGTTTGCCTTCAGTGTGTAATACACTACATATACCATTGGACAAGATTACATCACTGCCGTTTGGGGTTGAAACAAGATTTATTACTACCCCGAGTTTTACTTTGATAGCATGACACCGCATAAGTAGCGGCATATTCCGCGGGTGTGTACATCCGCACGCATGATTGCACATGACAAGAGGAGTATGATAGTATTTACAAAGCCATGATAGCGCATGTGAGAGCTGTTTGACCCTCGGTAGAGGGGTAAAGGAGGAAGATGGGAGAGGGATTTAGGGTATATGAGGCATTGAGATATTAATGTCGACTGAGGATCCAGGTTTCAACAGACAGGGGACTATATGCACTGCCAGATACGCTCAACGAGAGATAGCAAGATAGCCAAACCTGTAGGCACTGCATAGTCACTCTGGTTATCATCATAATGGCTGATAAAAGGCAATATCATAGCATATATCGACGATAGGATGGAAACGAAGGCTGCCGCATGTGCGTTTGGTCATCCTTTCTCCTACAATGATATCTATGATAGAAAGACCCAATAAACGCCGCAGGAGCAGAACAGCACCAAACTCAGGGGCTTAAGGAGGCCCACACAATTAAGCCGCAATAAAAACAAAAGCGCTAGAATTCCCGGGATGTGCCCATCTCCATATCTCTACTGCCCGCGCGCATCATGTCTTCCGGACGGGGAGTGCTGCGCGGGGTAGAGTCGAATATTACATCCGACTGCGCCGAATAATTGTACCCCAGAGTGATTACGATTATCACCCACCAACGATGCACAAAGCCGACAGATACAACCGGTATAAATGAAAGAACATAACAACAAATTAAAAATAATACGAGTTAGGAGAAGCGTTAAAACTTTGTACGGGAAAATATGAGAAGGATGGAAAAAAAATGACTGTGGGGAAAGGGGGTAGGGGGGGGGGTAGGGAAGGCATGCATGATTAACTTACGTGGTGGACGACGTGCTTATGGATCCGGAACAGCGGCACGTCGAGCTGTAGAGCAGTAGATAACCTGCACCCATACATACACACACATGGAAACATATACACACAACACAGCAGTTAGTATAATGAAATGTGAACGATAAATGGACACAACGGGTCAACATTTCCAGGCACCCCCATTCCCGCCGACTGTATAAGCTGCGTCATTAACTTAGATCAGAATAGTACCTATCGTCAGCGTTCCACATCCAACTTCCGATGGTCTTCTTACAGCAAAAGCACTGAATATTGCCACTATCACGCTCAGGCCTAAATACATCTAAACCCATCCAGTCTAGGTACTCGACATGAAGATACTTGTCCCTGCCGAATGCAGACACACTGGCCGTCTCGTCATCATCCGCCATCTTCGCCAGCTTGTGGTCCCCCTCTCTCAGCAGGTTCATGCGCGCAATCCATCGACGCTTCTCAGCACTCTGCGGCCTGCCTCCATTAAAGTAGCTCTTCCACTGCTGCTCGTTGACGCGGTGGGGGGGAATACTCATTCGGGATCTTGGGGAGTCGTCTGTATAGAATTCTGTCATGGAAGAGGACCGCGGCGGAATGATAGCTCTGTTTAGTCGGCCACTGCCGGAGCTGCTGAATAGAGCTGTGCTGCCACCGTTGGATGGTTTGCACTCACCGGTGATACTACCACCGTCGCGAGCGATATCGTTACAACCGTTAGCACTACTATTACTATTACTATTGCTATTGCTGCCGCCGGGGCCGGTAGCAGAAGAGTCGACATGACCCCCACTGTACATATACTGCGGTTCAATCATCGATAACGCTCGAACCCCAAAGCTAGTTGGGGATGAAGCAGTATATCCGCTGAAGAAGTAGTATTTACACAACCGTCACCACTGGTACCACCACCGCCACCTGAATTGCCATGATGATGATGGCGCTGCTGTTGATGCTGTGTGGCATCTCGATTATTGATGCTTTCTAGAACAAAAGAGACTGCAGCTGGATTATCATGAATCAGTGCCCGATCTGAACTGCTACTATTGACGCCTGCGCCTGTCTCTGCTGCGCCGGTGTTGGGCGCATTTCCGTCACCACAAACAACCGCCATTTCGTCCACGGACTTCAAGCGCGTTGTCGGGCTTCCACTCCGACTTCGACTATGAGCGTTGCTCTTGATGATATCTGTGACCTCGTGTGACTCGTCCGGGATCAGGGGAATATCAAAGTCAAATCCTTTAGCCTCTGTGGCGCGTGAGGTCCTCGCCCCAGCTGCTCCTATCCCAAACCTACCACCGGAACCTCCAGCATTACCTGATCTACCGACGGAAAACCCAACAGGGCCTTTTTGAAGCGACTCTGCTCATGCTGGAGGGAAGTTCGCTCTAGAAGGAATATTACTTTTGCCAGGGGAGAGATGCTCTTGTTGAACCTGCTCCAGCTGATCAAGCTCCATCATTCCCCTACTTCTACTACCGCTAACGACACCGTCACCACTGCTGTTTGAAGCATGGTAGGCAGCTGCGTCAGTTGGTATCCGAGGACTGTTCTTTGCAGAGGATGAGGCTGAGTGTGGATCAGTTCGCAAAGCAGGTCTAGAGTTAAAGGCAGGTTCGGCGCTGCTCTTGACGGCATTTGATGAGGAAGCTCCCGCAACATGTACATCTTTTGCGTCTGCTGTGGCACTGTAGTCACCATGACCGTGACCACCATCACAACCATCGTCATCATCTTGCATTAACATCATTCTGGCACCATGTTTGACAGGTTTCTTCTGGAGCTGAGGTTGCCAGTCTCATTGCTGCCATTGCGCAGACCTTGCACATCACCATGGTTCGTAGAATCATTGGTTGCGCTTTCTTGTGTAGTTGCACTAGCGCCAGGATCAAAATGATAAGGGTGCTTTTCCTCCTAAGCTGCGAGCACTTTTAGGTCCAGTGGGGATAATCAGACTCCCATCAGGGTTGACTAAGGGCAACTTAGGAAGCACTATTCCCGTTTGTAAGACCTCCTGTGTCCGAGGGTTGCTACAAGAGAAAGAAGAGGATGACGTGGACGAGGAGGTTTCGCCCTCAGCGACCTGGGGGCTCTGATTTAGCAGCGCGATGTACTGGTGATGAAACTGATCGAGCAGACCGGCCACATCAAGATCGGTTCGAATAACATTCGCGAAGGTGAACAGCGCTGTGTTGCACCAGGAACAGTTGAATTCACGCTCTAAGCCTCTCAACGGGGGAATCACACGCACCCAATTACTGCCAGGACGGGATAAACGGCAGATTGGAGTCTTGACTTCAACCTCTGCATTACCACTACCACCTCCACCACCACCCCTGCTTCGTCCACTGCCACGCCTACTGCTTTTGTGATGCCTACCCGTCGAGCGTCCCCCAGACACATCCGATCTCCCCATTTGCTACTCGTTACAGCACCATGCAGGCCCACTCGCACCACCGCTACCGCTCGTTCCGGCACCGGCCCCACCAGTAGCGCAACCCCCTAGCCCGATACTCATCGCCTGGGTGATTGTATTCGGACTAGCACTGAAGGTCTTCACGCTCGGGCTCAGCTCACTGATGCTGCGTGCTCGGTCGATGGCTGTCATCATCATGGAATTACTATCAATGTGAAAATTGTGGCGCATCGATGAAGATGAAACAGCACCTCCAGTACCACCACCAGCAGAAGCACCAGCGGAAGTGAGATTATGATGATGATGCAGATCCGTTCTATCGATAGACGCGGACATAGTTGGTTGGAAGGGTGAGCGACTCACTGCTCCTGTAATGGTTACACCTGCTTCTGCATTCTCCTCACCTGCATCGAGACTCATGGAACCCATAACGCCGCTACTCATCCCGGCATCATACTGATACTGATTGTGATGTGGATGTGGATGCTGACCAGTTGAGGCTGAAGCCGATGCTAACCCACTCATCGCTGCTTGGGCCGCGAGCGTATCGTACGCAGCAGCTAAGTTCTGGATTGTTCGTTCCTCCTGACCATCCGTCGTGTCGATATCCATTGCGCCATCTGCATCGCCATAATCGTCATCATCATCGTCCACAGAGCCATATCCATCATTATTCGTATTGTCCTGACCGTTGCAACCATTGATGATGACCATTCCATTCGGACTTGCCCGTTGTAACGGTGGGTCCTCTTGCTCAGCACTCTGAGGACGGGATGATTTGGCATCCGAGTACGCTCGCTTTTTATGTGCAGAACTGCCACTACTACTATTACTACTACTGCCAACACCCACACCCATACCTCCAGTTCCAGCACAAGCTGTAGATGCTACTGATGCATTTCTAGTTGACACAGGAGAGCTGACAAAGTCATCATGCTCAGTATTGTGAGCCGTTGCACCGTAAGTTGCCGCCGTGGCTACAATTTTCGGACTTGGGCAGCTGAAAGCACCAGGACTATCGGCACTTGACAGAGCTTCTATAGGGCTCTTTTTAGCGTCACTTAATTCATGCGCGCCAGACAGGCGAATATTTGACGGGATCCGCGCTAGATCAATCAACCCTTTCCTCATTTCTGATCCGTTGCCATTGCCATTACCATGCAAGCGAGAATCCGATTTGCTTTCACTTTGGCAGTCTATAGACAGCACCGATACATTTCCACCACCAGCGGCTTCATCTTCTGTGCCATGAGAACGAGGGCAGTGTGCTGCTGCCTCTGCCCCTACCGCTGATGATAGTGACGGCGGTTCGTTTGGCTTGTCTTCTCGCTGAACTTTGAATTTACTGTTGAGCTGGTGTAGGTTCGCAGTTGCAGTGAGTGCCTGCGAGAATCCGATGTGCTCTGATACCTTGCAGTCGCCCGATAATACTACAGCATCGCCGCGTAATAACTGCAGCTCTCGCACTCGTGTACGCAGAAGGAGTTGCTGTGCTACGTAGACATCACAGTGCGCAGCTGCGTATGCCCGTAACTGGCACTCAAAACCTGGGTTGATATCAATGACTGGTCGGGCTTGCTTTATGACGTTGTAAGCTTCATCGAAAGACCAGCCCCGACTGGACATCAAGTATGCTGCTATAAATGCCGGAGAGCGAGATTTGCCACCGAAACAGTGAACGAGAACACCGCCGTTCTCTACCCTGCTTCGATAAAGATGTTCGTAGTCGGGATACATGAGAGTATGTTCGACACGCCGCTACACGATACGACACGAGATCATTGCGATTTAACCCAGCCAGTAAGTGATCGTCGATTCATGTATTCATCATTCAAAAATGAGCGAGACCGATAACAATATAATGTTAAAAATGCGACATAGGAACATAGTAAGCTTCACATATAATCAAAGTGATTAAAAAACCATTTTCTTTTTATTCTGGGTACCTACCGATCTCGGATCTCTACTGACAGGTAGGTGAAATCTTTGGGAAATGTGACAGGCAATCTCGAGGCGTTTAATATCTGCAAGTTGGAAACAATGAAAAGTTCAAACAGAAAAAAAAATTGAAAACAATTGTCAGAGCTTCCATGATAGAGTCAGATGGGACAACAAATGAGACAGCCGAAGTAACACTTACATGTGTGATTCCGTTACTTAAAAGACAGTCCTAAAAGGGAAAAGAGGGGAAAGAAAGCAAATATACATAATATCGACCAAGTTAGGATGGACAAGGCAAAAAATGCTGATTATACATAAGTTTGAAACATTTTACAGCTGGCCCTTCTTATGTTCGACTTAACACAAAACGTACCAGATTAAAGGCCGAATGGATCGACCCAACAAAGATTTTAGGGATAACTTCTAGTGGAAGATCGTCCTATAGTGGGAAAACGAAAGATTAGGTTGTGGAACGTTTAGAATGTCGACCGAGTAGAGTCATGAAAAGGTAAGGATATCACTATGGGGATAGTAGCTTACCTGGACCAAAGTAGCATCTAAAGTCAGGGCCGGCTTCTTTTGTGCTTTATTGAAGGGCATTTTTGTTGTATTCCTACCCTTCGATATGATAAGGAATGTATAGTCCGATTCAACCTGGTGATGAAAACTAGATCATGCTTATCACTTGATGGAAAGAACCAAAGTAATTGATTCCCCCTGGGATTTATAGATTGCATCGATCATTCAGTGATTAGACTACAACTATCCTATTTTTACAAGATCACAATTGTTCATTCGATGAAAGTTAATTAGAATCCAACCAGCATGAGAAAATCACTTGTTTTGTGGCCGTTGCCACAGTTTCACACAACTGCTTTTGTTTCCACCCACCATCAAAAGACGGTATTTTAAGCACTGAAATTATAAAGATGCGGTATTTAAAATCGAAATTTCAGGCCAAATAATAGTCGTTATATATATAACATATAGTTCATATACGTTAATTAACATCAAATAATAATAATTAATGAGAGTGAGTCAGCACTTTATTTTGGCCTATATAACTTACTGGATATTTTTACGGTAAGATAACATCGTATTCTGGTATTGCAGCTCAACGCACGAGCATACAATCGGCCTGGCATTAACTTCCTTCTGCTAAATTTACCCTTGTTCCCAGCTCAACCGGTGAAATTCTTTTAAATGGTGTTCCTCAGAGCATTTCAAAATTTGGCTGCCTTATTAGCTTTGTTGCCTAACACGGCGATTGGGCTAAATATTAACATGATTAATAAATGCCATCGTAGAGTTATCGGCGGTGAAAATGTTATGAAAAAGATAGTGCAGCTCCACAACGCCAGTGACTCTGCTGTTCAGTTCTCCGATATTTTAGATCAAAATTCCTTTTCCCAGTCATCTGACTCACCAGCACCATTCCGTACCTCGCCCAAAGCTAGACGGAATAGAGCGCTAGTTGGTGCTATCAGCCTCATTATGGCTGGCTCATTGTATGCACCCACTGGTATGTTTAGTTTTGTAACATCTGCCCGAGCGGCAGATAGTATTCAGATACAGCATAAGCAGTTACCTGTCAAAGGCGCTGATACCATAATGGCGAAGAAAGCCCACGGTACAAGTGAACGCCCAGTACAGAACAAACTGCGTTGGGACTGCGACGTTAAATTAGCTGATCGGATATGCAAACTTCAATCGTAACTGGGCTGAGTTTGCAGGATATTGGAAGACTACATCCTTTCTGACAGAGGCACGGGCAGCAACAGGACCGATTAAATTCTATGATTCCGTGTCTGGCAAGCTGCTGTTTACCGCGCCTATTGGCCGCAATCTTGACGCATGGTTGGAAGAAAGCTCAGTGCATGGGTGGCCATCATTTCGTGACGATGAGGTGCGTGCGCTCAATGGCATTTATACCTTAATGTGTAGGAATTGGCAGATAGTCTTACCCGAATGTGTTATACCCTATGGCACCCAGGAGTTCGAATCATTGCTATTGATTTTATATGATAGAATGATTTATTTCAACCGCAGTATCTGAATCGTTCACCATTACAGACGATGTACATTTGGTGGGTGTTTTTTTCCTTGTTTTGTTTATGTTTCTATTGCACGGTCACCAATTTTAATGCAGGTTGAATGGGAGAATGTACGAGCGCTAGGAGATGGAGAAATCGTATCCTTAACGGGCACACACTTGGGACATAATCTACCGGATAGATCCGGCAACCGCTATTGTATTAACCTCGTAAGCATTGCTGGATATCCGGTACAGCAGCAATCACCGCCACTGCCGTAGGTTGCAGACAATAAATTTATGAATACACAGGAGTGAAGTGAATTGTGAATTCTATCCGTAGGGTAGCTAAGTATGTTCTGTTCACCAAATTGTGCTCGGAACTTACCTATTATGGGTTTACTATCCGCCGACACTATAGACTGAGCTTCTCTTTATATAGTATATAGTATATAGTTAATAAACAGTTTCGTTCGGTTGCTATTAATAACTACAGTTAACTGCAGTCGTATCAGCTAAACATCGCCTGGACATTGTTTTCCCCCTTGGCATACTACGGAAGATGAGCTAGAATCTATTCACCGCTGACAGTCCCAATGTGGAATGCGTGGACACACGCTCCAAATTCATCTAAGCGACCTCAAGTTTAACTTACTTACCTCGACCTCGATGGTATTAAGTTTACCCTACTCACCTCAGACACCACTGTTGCTCACTCCGGTGCCGGTAGGATGCAACAGCACAAGCAGTAATAGCTAACTTTACTATCATAGGGTACACCTTTGCTAGTACCACAACAATCTATTCTTTATACTTTGATATATATGTAAATACTTCCAGGCATAACCAGACTATCTATCCGACTGAGTGCGCACTTAGAAATGAATCAGTACTGGACGTCCGACTTGACTGCACTGAGCTGTTTCTTATCAGATCTCTGGCTGTCCCCACAAAGCCTTCTGCTACTGCTGCTGTTCTCGCCGCAGGGGCCGCAGCCGTAGTAGCACCAGGAGCAGTCGCACTGGTGGTGTCCATGCAGATCGGCCCATCTTGCTTCACACGATCGCTATGGATATCATTAGCAGTACTGCCAGGAGGAGGAAGAGGAAGAGGAGGAGGAGAAGGAGTACTATTTTTACCACCGCTATCATTGTAGTTCCTTGGACCGCTCTTGTACTGTAGGTCGAATATTCCAGCAGAGGTACTAGTGGTATTGTGCACTGCGCCAGTGTACAACTTATTAGACTTGAGCTCTCGTGAGTGGAGCAATCTTCCAGGTCCAGATGTCTGGTAGGATGTACGGCGATCACCCCCACCCCCACCCCCACCCCCACTTTCACTCCCAGTGGAGGCACCAGTAGTGGGGATCACGGAAGCCGTATCAACAGGGACAGGGGCGGCGCATTTGTTTCCAGCATCACTTCTATCAGTGGTAGAGGCTAAATCTAAGACTGCTTGCGTCGCAGAAGAGGAAGAGGTAGATGCCGCAGAGGAATTGAATTTTGCAATTGCTGTGGGCACAACCAGAAGAACAGGTTCATCTGAATATGAAGCAAACTCCTCCCGGATCTGGGCTACACATATTGCCACCAGTACCAGCAGCATGAGCGCCACGCCATAAGTCATCACCGTGCTGATGACCTTGCGCACCACACTGGCATAGAACAGCATGCAAATCAGCACCGCAATTATCGTGGCGTAGCGAACACCTCTCAAGTTTGATTTGGTAACAAAGCCTATGAGTCGCTGGAATATTGATGATGCATCGAGTGTTGTTCCATCTCCTACTCCTGCGGTGTCCATTGTGCTTGCTATTTTCACTCCTGCTTCAGTGGGCC